>CABFWO010002571.1:0-116025 GCA_902155825.1 Timema genevievae
GGCCAGGATCCTTAAGACCTAATTACTTGAATACACTGTCAGGATCCTTACGACCTGTTTACATGATTACATGGCCAGGATCCTTACGACGTTTTTAATTGACTACATGGCCAAGATCCTTAGGACCTGTTTACTTGACTACATGGCCAGTATCCTTAAGACCTGTTTACTTGACTACATGGCCAGGATCCTTAAGACATATTTACTTGACTACAGGGCCAGGATCATTAAGACCTATTTAACTTGACTACAGGGAAAGATCCTTAATTCCTATTTACATAAACTACATGGCCTGGATCCTTACGACCTGTTTACTTCACTACATGGCCAGGATCTTTAAACCCTGTATAATTGTATACAGAGCCAGGATCATTAAGACCTATTTACTTGACTAGAGGGCTAGGATCCTTAAAACGTATTTTCTTGACTACATGGCCAAGATTCTTACGACATGTTTACTTGACTACATGACCAGGATCCTTACGACTTGTTTACTTGACTACATGGCCAGGATCCTTAAGACTTGTTTACTTGACTACAGGGTCATGATCCTTAAGACCAGTTTACTAAACTAAAGAATCAGTATCCTTAAGAAATATTTACTTGACTACAGGGCCAGGATTCTTACGACCTGTTTACTTTACTACATGACCAGGATCCTTAAGACCTAATTACTTGAATACACTGCCAGGATCCTTACGACCTGTTTACTTGACTACATGGCCAGGATCCTTACGACGTTTTTACTTGACTACATGGCCAAGATACTTACGACCTGTTTACTTGAATACATGGCCAGTATACTTAAAACCTGTTTACTTGACTACATGGCCAGGATCCTTAAGACATCTTTACTTGACTACAGGGCCAGGTTCATTAAGACCTATTTACTTGACTACAGGGAAAGGATCCTTAATTCCTATTTACTTAAACTACATGGGCAGGATTCTTACGACCTGTTTACTTGACTACATGGCCAGTATCTTTAAACCCGGTTTACTGACTACAAAGCCAGGATAATTAAGACCTATTTAATTGACTACGTGGCGAGGATCCTTAAGACGTATTTACTTGACTACATGGCCAGGATCCTTACAACATGTTTACTTAACTACATGGACAGGATCTTTAAGACCTGTTTAATTGACTACAGGGCCAGCATCCTTAAGACCTATTTACTTGACTACAGAGCCAGTAACCTTAAGACCAATTTACTTGACTACATGGCCAGTATCTTTACGACCTGTTTACTTAACTACATGTCCAGGATAATTAAGACATATTTACTTGACTACAGGGCCAAGATCCTTAAGACCTATTTACTTGACTACAGGGCCAGGATTCTTAGGTCGTATTTACTTAAACTACTTGGCCAGTATCCTTACGACCTGTTTACCTGACTACATGGCCAGTATATTTAAACCCTGTTTATTTGACTACAGAGCCAGGATCATTAAGACCTATTTAATAGACTACATTGCCAGGATTCTTAAGACCTATTTACTTGACTACATGGCAAGGAACCTTACAACTTGTTTACTTGAATACATGGACAGTATCCTTAAGACCTGTTTACTTGACTACAGGGCCAGGATCCTTAAGACCTATTTACTTGACTACAGAGCCAGTAACCTTAAGACCAATTTACTTGACTACATGGCTAGGATCTTTACGACCTGTTTACTTGACTACATGTCCAGGATAATTAAGACCTGTTTACTTAACTAAAGGGCCAGGATCCTTAAGACACTATTTACTTGACTACATGGCCAGGATCCTTACAACCTGTTTACTTGAAAACATGGCCTGGATTCTTACGACCTGTTACTTGACTACATGGCCAGGATCCTTAAGAGCTGTTAACTTGACTACTGGACCAGGATACTTAAGACATATTTACTTGACTACAGGGCCAGGATCCTTATGACCTATTTAATTGACTACATGGCCAGGATCCTAACGACCTGTTTACTTAAATACATTGCCTGGATTCTTACTACCTGTTTACTTGACTACATGGCCAGGATCCTTAAGAGCTGTTCACTTGACTACTGGGCCATGATACTTAAGACCTATTTACTTGACTACAGGTCCAGGATCCTTAAGACTTATTTACTTGACTACAGAGCCAGGAACCTTAAGACCAATTTAATTGACTACATGGTCAGGATCTTTACGACATGTTTACTTACCTACATGGCCAGGATCCTTAAGACCTAATTACTTGACTTCAGGGCCAGGAACCTTAAGACCTGTTTATTTGACTACAGGTCCAGGATCCTTAATACCTGTTTATTTGACTACAGGGCCAGGAAACTTAAGATCTATTTACTTGACTACATGGCCAGGATCTTTACGACCTGTTTACTTGACTACTGGGCCAGCATCCTTAAGACCTGTTTACTTGACTACAGGTCCAGGATCTTTAAAACTTATTTACTTGACTATAGGACCAGGATCCTTAAGACCTATTTACTTAACTACATAGCCCGGATCCTTACAACCTCTTTATTTGAATACATGGCCAAGATGCTTAAGACCTGTTTACTTGACTAAAGGGCCAGGATCCTTAAGACCTATTTACTTGACTACATGACCAGTATTCTTAAGACTTGTTTACTTGAGTACAGAGCCAGGAACCTTAAGACCTATTTACATGACTACAGGGCCAGGATCCTTAAAATCTATTTACATGACTACAAAGCCAGAATCCTTACGACCTTTTTACTTGACTACGATGCTAGGAACCTTGAGACCTGTTAACTGGACTACAGGACCAGGATCCTTAAAAACTTTTTCCTGACTACAGGACAGGATCCTTAAGATCTATTTATTTGACTAAAGGGCCAGGATCCTTAAGACTTGTTTACTTGACTACATGGCCAGGATCGTTTAGAATTGTTTACTTGACTATAGGGCCAGGAACCTTAAGAAATATTTAATTGACTACAGGGCCAGGATCCTTAAGAACTATTTATTGACTACATGGCCAGGATCCTTACGACCTGTTTACTTTTTTACATGTCCAGGATCCTTACGACTTGTTTACTTGACTACATGGCCAGGATTCTTACGACCTGTTTACTTTCCTACATGGCCAGGATCTTTACAACCTGTTTACTTGACTCAATGGCCAGGATCCTTTTGACTTGTTTACTTGACTACTGGGCCAGGATATTTAAGACCTATTTACTTTACTAGAGGGCCAGGATCCTTAAAACATATTTAATTGAATACATGGCCAGGATCCTTACAACCTGTTTACTTGAATACATGGCTAGGATCCTTAAGACATATTTACTTGACTACAGGGCCAGGAATCATAAGACCTATTTACTTGACTACAGGGCCAGGATCCATACGACCTGTTTACTTGACTACATGGCCAGGATCCTTAAAACCTGTTTACTTGACTTCAGGGCCAGGATCCAAACAACCTGTTTACTTGACTACAGGGCCAGGAACCTTAAGACCCTTTTACTTGACTACAGGGCCAGGATCCTTAAGTCCTATTTACTTAAACTAAATGGCCAGGATCATTACGACCTGTTTACTTGACTACATGGCCAGGATCTTTAAACACTTTCTAATTGACTACAGAGCCAGGATCATTAAGACCTATTTAATTGACTACAGGACCAGGATCCTTAAGACCAATTTACTTGACTACATGGCCAGGATCCTTACGACCTGTTTACTTGACTACATGGCCAGGAACCTTAATAACTGTTTACTTGACTACTGGGCCAGGATACTTAAGACTTATTTACTTGACTACATGGCCAGGATACTTAAGATCTATTTACTTGACAACATTATCAGGATCATTACGACCTGTTTACTTGAATACATAGCCAGGATCCTTAAGACCTATTTAATTGAATACAGGACCAGGATCCTTAAGACCAATTTACTTGACTACATGGCCAGCATCCTTAAGACCTGTTTACTTGACTACAGGCCAGGATCCCTAAGACCTATTTACTTGACTACATGGCCGGGATGCTTAAGACCTGTTTACTTGACTACAGGGCCTGGATCTTTAAGATCTATTTAATTGACTAAAGGGCCAGTATCCTTAAGACCTATTTGCTTGACTACATGGCCAGGATACTTACGACCTGTTTACTTAGCTACATGGCCAGAATCCTTAAGACTTGTTTACATGACTACAGGAGCAGGATCCTTAAGACCAATTTAATTGACTACAGGGCAAGGATACTTAAGACCTATTTACTTGACTACATGGCTAGGAACCTTACGACACGTTTACTTGTCTATCTAGCCAGGATCCTTAATACCTGTTTACTTGACTACAGGTCCAGGATCCTTAAGAAGTAATTACTTGACTACAGGGCCAGGATCCTATAGTTCTCTTTACTTGACTACAGGGCCAGGATAGTTAAGACCTAATTAATTGACAAGAAGGCTAGGATTTTTAAGACCTATTTACTTGACTACATAAACAGGATTTTTACGACATGTTTACTTGACTATATGGCCACGATCCTTAAGACCTGTTTAATTGACTACAGGGCCAGGATCCTTAAGATCTATTTACTTGAATACAGTGCCAGGATTATTAGGACGTATTAACTTGACTACATGGCCAGGATTCTTACGACCTGTTTACTTGACTACATGGCCAGGATACTTAAGGATCTTAAGGTCTTAAGGATCCTGAGCATGTATTCAAGATAATAGGTCTTTAGCATCATGGCCATGTAGTCAAGTAAACAGGTCTTAAGGATCCTAGCCCTGTAGTCAATTAAATTGGATTTAGAATTCTGGTTAAGTAGTCAAGTAAACAGGAATTAAGGATCCTGGCCATGTAGTCAAGTAAACAGGTATTAAGGATCCTGGCCCTGTAGTCAAATAAATAGGTCTTAAGGATCTTGGCCATGTAGTCAAGTAAACAGGTTTTAAGGATCCTGGACCTGTAGTCAAGTAAATAGGTCTTAAGAACCTGTCCCTATAGGCATGTAAATAGGTCTACAGGATCTTAGCCATGTAGTTAAGTAAACAGGTCTTAAGGATTCTGGCCCTGTGGTCAAGTAAATAAGTCTTAAGGATCCTTGCACTGTAGTCAAGTAAACAGGTCATATGGATCTTGGCCATGTAGTCAAGTAAATAGGTTTAAAGAATCCTGGCCCTGTAGTCAAGTAAAAAGTATTAAGGATCCTGGTCCTGTAGTCAAGTAAACATGTTTTAAGGATCCTGGCTATTTATTAAAGTAAACAGGTCTTAAGGATTCTGGCCATGTAGTCAAGTAAACAGGTCGTAAGGATACTGACCATGTAGTCAAGTAAATATGTCTTAAGAATCCTGGCCCTGTAGTCAAGTAAATAGGTCTTAATGATCCTGGACCTGTAGTCAAGTAAACAGGTCTTAAGGATCCTGGCCATGTATTCAAGTAAACAGGTAATAAGTATCCTGGCCATGTATTCAAGTAAATATGTCATAAGGATTCTGGCCCTCTAGTCAATAAAAAGGTCTTAAGGATCCTGGTCCTGTAGTCATGTAAAAATGTCTCAAAGATCCTGGCCATGTAGTTTAGTAATCAGGTCGTAAGGATCCTGGCCATGTAGTCAAGTAAATAGGTCTTAATGATCTTGGCACTGTAGTCAATTAAATAGGTCTTAAGAATCCTGGCCATGTAGTCAAGTAAACAGGTCTTATGGATCCTGGACATGTAGTCAAGTAAATAGGTCGTTATGATCCTGGCTATGTAGTCAAGTAAATAAGTCTTAAGTATCCTGGTTCAGTATTCAAGTAAATAGGTCGTAAGAATCCTGGCCATGTAGTTAAGTAAATAGATCATAAGGATCCTGGCCCTTTAGTCAAATAAACAGGTCTTAATTATCCTTGCCATGTAGTCAAGTAAACAGGTCGTAAGGATCCTAGCCATGTAGTCAAGTAATCAGGTCGTAAGGATCCTGGCCATGTAGTCAAGTAAACTGGTCGTAAGTATCCTGGCCACCTAGTCAAGTAAAGAGATCTTAAGGATCCTGGTCCTGTAGTCAATTAAATAGGTCTTAAAGAGACTGGCTTTGTAGTTAAGTAAATTGTTCTTAATGATCCTGGCCATGTAGTCAAGTAAACAGGTCGTTATGATCCTGGCTATGTAGTCAAGTAAATAAGTCTTAAGTATCCTGGTTCAGTATTCAAGTAAATAGGTCGTAAGAATCCTGGCCATGTAGTTAAGTAAATAGATCATAAGGATCCTGGCCCTTTAGTCAAATAAACAGGTCTTAATTATCCTTGCCATGTAGTCAAGTAAACAGGTCGTAAGGATCCTAGCCATCTATTCAAGTAAATATTTATTAAGAATCCTGGCCATGTAGTCAAGTAAAGAGGTTTTAAGTATCCATGCCCTTGTGACATGTAAATAGGATTTAATGATCCTTGGACTTTAGTCAATTAAACAGGTCTTAAAGATCCTGGCCCTGTAATCAAGTAAATATGTCTTAACGATCCTGGCCCTATAGTCAAGTAAACAAGTCTTATGGATCCTGGCCATGTATTCAAGTAAACAGGTCGTAAGGATCCTGGCCACGTAGTCAAATAAATAGGTCGTAATGATCCTGGCCATGTAATCAAGTAATTAGTTCTTAAGGATCCTGGCCATGTTGTCAAGTAAATAGGTCTAAAGCATCCTGGACCTGTAGTCAAGTAAACAGGCCTTAAGGATCCTGTCCATGTAGTCAATAAACAGATCGTATAGATCCTGGCCATGTAGTCAAATATAGATTTCTTAAGGAGCCATGCCATGGTGTCAAGTAAATAGGTTTTAAGGATCCTAGCCCTGTAGTAAAGTAAACAGGTCTTAAGGATCCTGGCCATGTAGTCAAGTAAACAGGTCTTAAGGATCCTGGCCCTGTAGTCAAGTAAACAGGTCTTAAGGATCCTGGCCATATAGTCAAGTAAATAAATTTTAAGGATCCTGGCCCTGTAGTCAAGTAAATAGGTCTTAAGATTTCTTGCCCTATAGTCAAGTAAATAGTTTTTAAGGATCCTGGCCCTGTAGTCAAGTAAATAGGATTTAAGTATTCTGGCCTTGTAGTCAAGTATATAGGACTTAGGGATCCCGGCCCTGTAGTAAATTAAAAAGGTATTAATGATCCTGGCCATGTAGTCAAGTAAACTGGTCGTAAGTATCCTGGCCACCTAGTCAAGTAAACAGATCTTAAGGATCCTAGACCTGTAGTCAATTAAATAGGTCTTAAAGAGCCTGGCCATATAGTCAAGTAAAGAGGTCTTAAGGATCCTAGTCCTGTAAACAATAAATTTGTCTTAAGGATTCTGTCCCTCTAGTCAAGTAAATAGGTCCTAGGAATCCTGGCCCTGGAGTCAAGTAAACAGGTCTTAAGGATCCTGGCCATGTAGTCAAGTACACAGGTCATAAGGATCCTGGCCATGTAGTCTAGTAAACAGGTCTTAAGGATCCTGGCCATGTAGTCAAGTAAACAGGTATCATAGATCCTGGCCATGTAGTCAAGTAAATAGGTCTTAAGGATCCTGGCCATGTAGACAAATAAATAGGTCTTAAGGATCCTGGCCATGTAGTCAAATAAATGGGTTTTAAAATTTCTGGCCATGTATTCAAGTAAATAGGTCTTAAGTATCATGTCCATGTAGTCACGTAAACTGGTCCTAAGGATCCTGGCCGTGTAATTAAGTAAATAGTTATTAAGAATCCTTGCCATGTAGTCAAGTAAATGGATCTAAAGTATCCTGGCAATGTAGTCAAGTAAACAGGTTATAAGTTATCTGGCCATGTAGTCAAGTAAACGTGTCTTAAGGATCCTGGCCCTGTAGTCAGGTAAACAGATCTTAAGTATCCTGGCCATGTTATCAATTAAACAGGTCGTAATGATCCTAACAATGTAGTCACGTAAATAGGTCTTAAGAATCCTGGCCCTGTATTCAAGTAAATATGTTAAGGATCCTGGCCGTGTAGTCAAGTAAATAGGTCTTAAGGATCCTGGCCCTGTATTGAAGTAAACATGCTTTAAGGATCCTGGTCATGTATTCAAGTAAACAGTTCTTAAGAATCATCGCCATGTAGTCAAGTAAATAGGTCTTAATGATCCTGGCCCAGTAGTTAAGTAAATAGGTCTTAAGGATCCTGCCCTGTAGTCAAGTAAACATGTCCTAAGGATCCTGCCGTATAGTCAAGTAAACAGGTCGTAAGGAACCTGGCCATGTAGTCAAGTAAATAGTTCTTAAGGATCCTGGCCCTGTATAAAAGTAAATAGCTCTTAAGGATCCTGGCCATGTAGTCAAGTAAATAGGTCGTAACGATCCTGGCCCTGTAGTCAAGTAAACAGGTCTTAAGAATCCTGGCCATGTAGTCAAGTAACAGGTCATAAGGATTCTAGCCATGTAGTCAAGTAAATAGTTCTTAAGGATCCTGGCCCTGTAGTCAAGTAAATTGGTCTTAAGGATCCTGGCCCTGTAGTCACGTAAACAGGTCTTAAGGATCCTGGTCATGTTTTAAATTAAACAGGTCGTAAGTATCCTAGCAATGTAGTCAAGTAAATAGGTCTTAAGTATCATGGCCCTGTATTCAAGTAAAAAGGTCTTTAGGAACCTGGCCATGTAGTCAAGTAAACAGGTCGTAAGGATCCTGGCCATGTAGTCAAGTAAATAAGTGTTAAGAATCCTGTCCAATAGTCAAGTAAACAGGTCGTAAGGATCATGGCCATGTAATCAAGTAAATAGGTCTCTTGGACCTGGCCCTATAGTCAAGTAAATAGGTCTTAAGGATCTTAGCCCTGTAGTCACGTAAACAGGTCTTAAGGATCCTGGCCATGTTGTCAATTAAACAGGTCGTAAGGATCCTAGCAATGAAGTCAAGTAAATTGGTCTTAAGGAACCTGGCCCTGTAGTCAAGTAAATAGGTCTTAAGGATCCTGGCCATGTAGTCAAGTAAACTAGTCGTCAGGATCCTGACCATTTAGTCAAGTAAACAGGTCGTAAGTATCCCGGCCATATAGTCAAGTAAATTGGTCTTAAGGATCATGGCGTTGTAGTCACGTAAATAGATCTTAATGATCCTTGCCATATATTCAAGTAAACAAGTCGTAAAGACCCTGTCAATGTAGTCAAGTAAGTATATATTAAGGATCCTGGCCCTGTAGTCAAGTAAATAGGTCTTAAGGATCCTGGCCCTGTATTCAAGTTAATAGGTCTTAAGGATCCTGGCCCTGTAGTCAAGTAAACAAGTCTTAATTATCCTATCGCTGTTTTCAAGTAAACATGTCCTAAGGATCTTTGCCATGTAGTCAAGTAAACAGGTCTTAAAGATCCTGGCCCTGTAGTCAAGTAAACAGGTCGTAAGGATCCTAGCCATGTAGTCAAGCAAATAGGTCTTAAGGATCCTGGCCCTGTAGTCAATTAAACAGGTGTTAAGGATCCTGGCCTTGTAGTCAAGTAAACAGGTCGTAAGGATCATGGCCATGTAGTCAAGCAAATAGGTCTTAAGGATCCTGACACTGTAGAAAACTAAATACGTCTAAATGATCCTGGCCCTGTAGTCAAGTAAAAAGGGTTTAAAGATCCTGGCCATGTAGTTAAGTAAACAGGTCGTAAGGATCCTGGCCATGTAGTTTAAGTAAATAAGAATTAAGGATCCTGGATCTGTAGTCAAGTAAATAGGTCTTAATGATCCTGGCCCTGTAGTCAAATAAAGATGTCTTAAGGATCCTGTCCATGTAGTCAAATAAACAGGTCTTAATGATAATGGCCATGTAGTCAAGTAAAAAGGTAGTATGGATACTGGCCATGTAGTCAAGTCGATATTTCTTAAAAATCTTGTCCCTGTAGTCAAGTAAATAGGTCTTAAGGATCTTGGCTTTGTAGTTAAGTAAATAGGTTTAAAGGATCCTGGTCCTGTAGTCAAGTAATCAGGTCTTAAGGATCCTGTCCCTGTAGTCAAGTAAACAAGTCTTAAGGATCCTTGCCATGTAGTCACGTAAACAGGTCGTAAGATTCTAGGCCATGTAGTCAAGTAAATGGATCTAAGGATCCTGAACCTGTAGTCAAGTAAATAGGTCTTAAGTATCCTGGCTCAGTGGTCAAGTAAACAGCTCTTAAGGATACAGGCCATGTGGTTAAGTAAACAGGTCGTAAGGATCCTGTTTATGTAGTCAATTAAATATTTCTTTAGTATCCTTGAACTGTAATCAAGTAAATAATTCTTAAGGATCTTGACCCTTTAGTCAAGTAAACAATTGTTTAGGATCCTGTCCCTGTATTCAAGTAAACAGGTCTTATGATTCCTGGCCCTGTAGTCAAGTAAATAGGTCTTAAGGATCCTAGCCAAGTAATCAAGTGGACAGCACTTAAGGATCCTGGCCATGTAGTCAAGTAAACAGTTCGTAAGGATCATTGCCCAGTAGTAAAATAAATAGGTTTTAATGATCCTGGAACATGTTGTCAAGTAAACAGGTCTTAAGGATCCTTGCCATGTATTCAAGTAAACAGGTTGTAAGGATCCTGGCCATGTATTCAAGTAAATATGTTTTAAGGATCCTGACCCTATAGTAAAGTAAATAGGTCTTAAAGATCCTGGCCCAGTAGTCAAGTTAACAGGTCAAAAGGATCCTTGCCATTGAGTCAAGTAAACAGGTCGTAAAGATCCTGGCCATGTAGTCAAGTAAACAGGTCGTAAGGATCCTGGCCATGTAGTCAAGTAAACAAGTCGTAAGGATCCTGGACATGTAAACAAGTAAACAGGTCGTAAGGATCCTGGCCATGTAGTCAATAAATAGTTCTTAAGGATCCTGGCACTGTAGTCAATTAAATATTTCTTAAGGTTCCTGGCCCTATAGTCAAGTAAACAATTCTAAACCATCCTGGACATGTAGTCAAGTAGATAGGTCGTAAGAATCCTGGCCATGTTGTTAAGCAAATAGGTCTTAAGGATCCTGGCCCTGTAGTCTATTAAATAGGTCTTAATGATCCTGGCTCTGTAGTCAAATAAACAGGGTTTAAATATCCTGGCAATGTAGTCAAGTAAACAGGTCGTAAGGATACTGGCCAAGTAGTTTAAGTAAATAGGACCTAAGAATCCTGACCCTGTAGTCAAGTAAATAGGTCTTAAGCATCCTGGCCTTGTAGTCAAGTAAACATGTCTTAAGTATCATGGACATGTAGTTAAGTAAACAGGTCGTAAAGATACTGGCAATGTAGTCAAGTAAATTGGTCTTAAGGTTACTGGCTGTGTAGTCAAGTAAATAGGTCTTAAGGATGCTGGCCCTGTAGTCAATTAAACAGGTCTTAAGGATCCTGTCCATGTAGTCAAGTAAACAGGTTGTAAGGATCCTGGCCATGTAGTCAATTAAATAGGTCTTAATGATCCTGGCTCTGTAGTCAAGTAAACAGGGTTTAAAGATCTTGGCCATGTAGTCAATTAAACAAGTCGTAAGGATCCTGGCCATGTAGTTATGTAAATAGGAATTAAGGATCCTTTCCCTGTAGTCAAGTAAATAGGTCTTAATGATCCTGGCCCTGTAGTCAAGTAGAGATGTCTTAAGGATCCTGGCCATGTAGTCAAGTAAACAGGTCTTAAGGATACTGGCCCTGTAGTCAAGTAAAGAGGTCGTAAGGATCTTGGCCATGTAGTCAAGTAAAAAGGTCGTAAGGATCCTGGCCATGTAGTCAAGTAAACAGGTCGTAAGGATCCTGGTAGTGTATTCAAGTATTTAGGTCTTAAGGATCCTGGTCATGTAGTAAAGTAAACAGGTCGTAAGGATCCTGGCCCTGTAGTCAAGTAAATAGTTCTTAAGGATACTGACTCTTTAGTCTAGTAAAGTGGTCTTAAGGATCATGACCCTGTAGTCAAGTAAACAAGTCTTAAGGATCCTGGCCATATAGTCAAGTAAACAAGTCGTAAGGATCCTGGTCATGTAGTCAAGTAAACATGTCGTAAGAATCTTGGCCATGTAGTCAAGTAAATACGTTTTAAGGATCCTAGCCCTTTAGTCAAGTAAATAGGTCTTAATGATCCTGGCTCTGTATACAAGTATACAGGGTTTAAAGATCCTGGCCATGTAGTGAAGTAAACAGGTCGTAAGGATCCTGGCCATGTAGTTTAAGTAAATAGGAATTAAGGATCCTTTCCCTGTAGTCAAGTTAAATAGGTCTTAATGATCCTGGACCTGTAGTCAAGTAAAGATGTCTTAAGGATCCTGGCCATGTAGTTAAGTAAACAGGTCTTAAGGATACTGGCCATGTAGTCAAGTTAATAAGTCTGAAGGATCCTGGCCCTGTAGTCAAGTAAATAAGTCTTAAGGATCATGGACCTGTAGTCATTTAAAAAGGTCTTAAGGATCCTGGCCCTGTACTCAAGTAAAAAGGTGTTAGGGATCCTGGCCATGTAGTCAAGTAAACAGGTCGTAAGGATCCTGGCCACGTAGTCAAGTAAACATGTCGTAAGGATCTTAGCCATGTAGTCAATTAAATACGTTTTAAGAATCCTGGCCCTCTAGTCAAGTAAATAGGTCGTATGGAACCTGTCCCTATATTTATGTAAATAAGTCTTAAGGATATTGGCCCTGTAGTCAGGTAAACAGGTCTTAAGGATCCTGGCCCTGTAGTTAAGTAAATAGATCTTAAGGATCCTGGCCCTGTATTCAAGTAAACAGGTCTTAATGATCTTGGCCATGTAGTCAAGTAAAGAGGTCGAAGGATCCTGGCCATGTAGTCAAGTAACCAGATCTTAAGTATCCTGGCCATGTAGTCAAGTAAATAGGTCTTATGTATCCTGGCCCAGTAGTCAATTAAATAAATCTTAAGGATCCTGGCCCTGTAGTCAATTAAACAGGTGTTAAGGATCCTGGCCTTGTAGTCAAGTAAACAGGTCGTAAGGATCATGAAATAGGTCTTAAGGATCCTGACCCTGTAGAAAACTAAATACGTCTAAATGATCCTGGCCCTGTAGTCAAGTAAAAAGGGTTTAAAGTTCCTGGCCATGTAGTTAAGTAAACAGGTCGTAAGGATCCTGGCCATGTAGTTTAAGTAAATAAGACTTAAGGATCTTGGACCTGTAGTCAAGTAAATAGGTCTTAATGATCCTGGCCCTGTAGTCAAATAAAGATATCTTAAGGATCCTGTCCATGTAGTCAAATAAACAAGTCTTAAGGATACTGGCCATGTCGTCAAGTAAAAAGGTAGTATGGATACTGGCCATGTAGTCAAGTCGATAGTTCTTAAAAATCTTGTCCCTGTAGTCTAGTAAATAGGTCTTAAGGATCCTAGACCTGTAGTCAAGAAACTAGGTCTTATGGATCATGGCCCTGTAGTCAAATAAACAGGACGTAATTGTCCGGCCATGTAGTCAAGTAAATAAGTCTTAAGCATCTTGACTCTTTAGTCAAGTAAATAAGTTTTAAGGATCCTAGCCCTGTAGTCAAATAAACAGGTCTTAAGGAACCTGGCCATGTAGTCAAGTAAATACGTTTTAAGGATCCTAGCCCTCTAGTCAAGTAAATAGGTCTTAATGATCCTGGCTCTGTATACAAGTATACAGGGTATAAAGATCCTGGCCATGTAGTCAAGTAAACAGGTCGTAAGGTACCAACAATCTAGTCAAGTAAATAGGTTCTAAGAATCCTGGCCCTGTAGTAAAGATAATAGATCTTAAGAATCCTGGCCCTGTATTCAAGTAAACACATCTTAAGGATCTTGGCCATGTAGTCAAGTAAAGAGGTCGTAAGGATACTGGCCAAGTAGTTTAAGTAAATAGGACTTAAGAATCCTGGCCCTGTAGTCAATAAATATGTCTTAAGGATCCTGGCCCTGTAGTCTAGTAAACATGTCTTAACTATCCTGGACAAGTAGTTAAGTAAACAGGTCGTAAAGATCCTGGCCATGTAGTCAAGTAAATTGGTTTTAAGGATCCTGGCCCTCTAGTCAAGTAAACAGGTCTAAAGTATCCTGTCCATGTAGTCAAGTCAACATGTTGTAAGGATCCTGGCCATGTAGTCAAGTAAATACGTCTTAAGGATCCTGGCCGTGTAGTCAATTAAATAATTCTTAATGATCCTGGCTCTGTAGTCAAGTAAACAGTTTTTAAAGATCCTGGCCATGTAGTCAAGTAAACAGGTCGTAATGATCCTGGCCATGTAGTTAAAGTAAATAGGAATTAAGGATCCTTTCCCTGTAATCAAGTAAATAGGTCTTAATGATCCTGGCCCTGTAATCAAGTAAAGATGTCTTAAGGATCCTGGCCATGAAGTCAAGTAAATAGGTCTTAAGGATCCTGGCACTTTAGTCAAGTAAATAGGTCTTAAGTATTCTTGCCCTGTAGTCAAGTAAACAGGTCTTAAGGATCTTGCTGGTGTTGTCAAATAAACAGGGCGTAAGGATCCTGGCCATGTAGTAGAGTAAATAGGTCTTAAGAATCCTGGCAATTTAGTCAAGTAAATAGGTCTTATGTATTCTGGCTCTGTAGTCAATTAAATAAGTCTTAAGTATCCTGGCCCTGTAGTCAAGTAAATAGGTGTTAAGGATCCTGGCCTTGTAGTCAAGTAAACAGGTCGTAAGGATCCTAGCCATGTAGTCAAGCAAATAGGTCTTAAGGATCCTGGCCCTGTAGTCAATTAAACAGGTGTTAAGGATCCTGGCCTTGTAGTCAAGTAAACAGGTCGTAAGGATCATGGCCATGTAGTCAAGCAAATAGGTCTTAAGGATCCTGACCCTGTAGAAAACTAAATACGTCTAAATGATCCTGGCCCTGTAGTCAAGTAAAAAGGGTTTAAAGATCCTGGCCATGTAGTTAAGTAAACAGGTCGTAAGGATCCTGGCCATGTAGTTTAAGTAAATAAGAATTAAGGATCCTGGATCTGTAGTCAAGTAAATAGGTCTTAATGATCCTGGCCCTGTAGTCAAATAAAGATGTCTTAAGGATCCTGTCCATGTAGTCAAATAAACAGGTCTTAATGATAATGGCCATGTAGTCAAGTAAAAAGGTAGTATGGATACTGGCCATGTAGTCAAGTCGATATTTCTTAAAAATCTTGTCCCTGTAGTCAAGTAAATAGGTCTTAAGGATCTTGGCTTTGTAGTTAAGTAAATAGGTTTAAAGGATCCTGGTCCTGTAGTCAAGTAATCAGGTCTTAAGGATCCTGTCCCTGTAGTCAAGTAAACAAGTCTTAAGGATCCTTGCCATGTAGTCACGTAAACAGGTCGTAAGATTCTAGGCCATGTAGTCAAGTAAATGGATCTAAGGATCCTGAACCTGTAGTCAAGTAAATAGGTCTTAAGTATCCTGGCTCAGTGGTCAAGTAAACAGCTCTTAAGGATACAGGCCATGTGGTTAAGTAAACAGGTCGTAAGGATCCTGTTTATGTAGTCAATTAAATATTTCTTTAGTATCCTTGAACTGTAATCAAGTAAATAATTCTTAAGGATCTTGACCCTTTAGTCAAGTAAACAATTGTTTAGGATCCTGTCCCTGTATTCAAGTAAACAGGTCTTAACTGTAGAAAACTAAATACGTCTAAATGATCCTGGCCCTGTAGTCAAGTAAAAAGGGTTTAAAGATCCTGGCCATGTAGTTAAGTAAACAGGTCGTAAGGATCCTGGCCATGTAGTTTAAGTAAATAAGAATTAAGGATCCTGGATCTGTAGTCAAGTAAATAGGTCTTAATGATCCTGGCCCTGTAGTCAAATAAAGATGTCTTAAGGATCCTGTCCATGTAGTCAAATAAACAGGTCTTAATGATAATGGCCATGTAGTCAAGTAAAAAGGTAGTATGGATACTGGCCATGTAGTCAAGTCGATATTTCTTAAAAATCTTGTCCCTGTAGTCAAGTAAATAGGTCTTAAGGATCTTGGCTTTGTAGTTAAGTAAATAGGTTTAAAGGATCCTGGTCCTGTAGTCAAGTAATCAGGTCTTAAGGATCCTGTCCCTGTAGTCAAGTAAACAAGTCTTAAGGATCCTTGCCATGTAGTCACGTAAACAGGTCGTAAGATTCTAGGCCATGTAGTCAAGTAAATGGATCTAAGGATCCTGAACCTGTAGTCAAGTAAATAGGTCTTAAGTATCCTGGCTCAGTGGTCAAGTAAACAGCTCTTAAGGATACAGGCCATGTGGTTAAGTAAACAGGTCGTAAGGATCCTGTTTATGTAGTCAATTAAATATTTCTTTAGTATCCTTGAACTGTAATCAAGTAAATAATTCTTAAGGATCTTGACCCTTTAGTCAAGTAAACAATTGTTTAGGATCCTGTCCCTGTATTCAAGTAAACAGGTCTTAAGGATCCTGGCCATGTAGTCAAGTAAACATGTCGTAAAGATCCTGGCCATGTAGGAAAGTAAACATGTCGTAAGGATCTTAGCCATGTAGTCAATTAAATACGTTTTAAGGATCCTGGCCATCTAGTCAAGTAAATAGGTCTTAAGGATCTTGTCCCTATAGTCAAGTAAATAAGTTTTGAGGATACTGGCCCTGTAGTCAAGTAAACAGGTCTTAAGGATTCTGGCCATGAATTCAAGTAAACAGTTCGTAAGGATCCTGGCCATGTAGTCAAGTAAATAGTTCTTAAGGATCCTGGCCCTGTAGTCAACTAAATAGGTCTTAAGGATCCAGTCCCTATAGTCAAGTAAATAAGTCTTAAGGATACTAGCCCTGTAGTCAAGTAAACAGGTCTTAAGGATCCTGGCCATGTAGTCAAGTAAACAGGTCGTAAGAATCCTGGCCATGTAGTCATGTAAAAAGTTCTTAAGAATCCTGTACATGTAGTCAAGTAAATAAGTTTTAAGGATCCTGGCCCGCTAGTCAAGTAAATAGGTCTTAAGGATTCTGGCCCTGTAATCATGTAAACAGTTCTTAATTATCCTGGCCATGTAGTCAAATAAACAAGTCGTAAGTTACCTGGCAATGTAGTCAAGTAAATAGGTCTTAAGAATACTGGCCCTGTAGTCAAGTAAATCGATCTTAAGGATTCTGGCCCTGTAGTCAAGTAAACTGGTCTTAAGAATCCTGGCCATGTAGTCAAGTAAACAGGTCGTTAGGATCCTGGCAATATAGTCAAGTAAAGAGGACTAAATTATCCTGGCCCTGTAGTCAAGTAAAGACGTCTTTAGGATCCTGGCCCTGTATTCAAGTAAACAGGTTTTAAGGTTTCAGGACAAGTAGACAAGTAAACATGTCGTAAGGATCCTGGCCATGTAGTCAATAAATAGATCTTAAGGATCCTGGCCTTGTAGTCAAGTAAATAGGTCTTAAGGATCCTGGCCCTGTAGTCAAGTAAACAGGTCTTAATCATCTTGGCCATGTATTCAAGTAAACAGGTCGTAAGGATCCTGTTCATGTAGTCAAGTAAATAGGTCTTAAGGATCCTGGTCCTGTAGTCAAGTAAATAAGTCTTATAGATCCTGGCCCTGTAGTCAAGTAAACTGTTCTTAAAGATCCTGGCCATGTAGTCAAGTAAACAAGTCGTGTGGATCCTGGCCCTGTAGTCAAATAAATAGATCTTTAGGATCCTGGCCCTGTAGTCAAGTAAATAAGTCTTAAAGATATTGGCCCTGTAATCAGGTAAACAGGTCTTAAGGATCCTGGCCATGTAGTTAAGTAAACAGGTCTTAAGGATCCTGGCCATGTAGTCAAGTAAACAGGTCGTAAGGTACCTAGCAATCTAGTCAAGTAAATAGGTCCTAAGAATCCTGGCCCTGTAGTAAAGTTAATAGATCTTAAGGATCCTGGCCCTGTATTCAAGTAAACAGGTCTTAAGGATCTTGGCCATGTAGTCAAGTAAATTGGTCTTAATGTTATTGGCTCTGTAGTCAAGTAAATAGGTCTTAAGGATCCTGGCCCTCTAGTCAAGTAAACAGGTCTTAAGAATCTTGTCCCTATAGTCAAGTAAATAAGTTTTAAAGATCCTGGCCATGTAGTCAAGTAAACAGGTCGTAAGGATACTGGCCATGTAGTTTAAGTAAATAGGAATTAAGGATCCTTTCCCTGTAATCAAGTAAATAGGTCTTAATGATCCTGGCCCTGGAGTCAAGTAAAGATGTCTTAAGGTTCCTGGCCATGTAGTCAAGTAAATAGTTCTTAAGGATCCTGGCACTTTAGTCAAGTAAATAGGTCTTAAGTATTCTTGCCCTGTAGTCAAGTAAACAGGTCTTAAAGATCCTGCTGGTGTTGTCAAATAAACAGGTCGTAAGGATCCTGGCCATGTAGTAAAGTCAATAGGTCTTAAGGATCCTGGCAATGTAGTCAAGTAAATAGGTCTTAGGGATCCTGGCGCTGTAGTCTTGTAAACGTGTCATAAGTATCCTGGCCATGTAGTCAAGTAACCAGGTCTTAAGGATCCTGGCCCGTTTATCAAGTAAATAGGTCTTTAGGAACTTGGCCCTGTAGTCAAGTAAACAGGTCCTAAGTATTCTGGCCATGTAGTCAAGTAAACAGGTCGTATGATTCCTGGCCATGTAGTCAAGTAAATTAGACTAAAGGATCCTGGCCCTTTAGTAAGGTAAATAGGTCTCAAGTATCTTGGCCCTTTAGTCATGTAAACAGGTCTTAATGATATTGGCCATGTAATCAAATAAACAGGTCGAAAATATCCTGGCCACGTAGTCAAGTAAACGGGTCGTAAGGATCCTGGCCATGTAGTCAAATAAACAGATCTTAAGGATACTGGCTATGTAGTAAAGTAGACAGTTCGTAAAGATCCTAGCCATGTTGTCAAGTAAAGAGGTCTTAAGGATCCTGGACCTGTAGTCAAGTAAATATGTCTTAAGGATCCTGGCCCTGTAGTCAGTAAACAGATCTTAAGGATCCTTGCCATTTAGTCAAGTATCATGTCGTAAGGATCCTGGTCCTGTAGTCAAGTAAACAGGTTTTAAGTATCTTATCCATGTAGTCAATTAAACAGGTCTTATGGATCATTGCCATGTAGTCAAGTAAACCGGTCGTAAGGATCCTTGCAGTGTAGTCAAGTAATTAGGTCTTAAATATCCTGGCCCTGTAGTCAAGTAAACAGGTCTTAAGTATCCTGGCCAATTAGTCAAATAAACAGGTCGTAAGAATCCTAGCCATGTAGTCAAGTAAATAGGTCTTAAGGAACCTGGCCATGTAGTCAATTAAACACCTCTTAAGTATCCTGGCCCTTTAGTCAATTAAATATTTCTTTAGGATCCTGTATATGTTGTCAAGTAAACAGGTCTTAAGTATCCTAGCCATGTAGTCAAGTAAACAGGTCGTAAGGATACTGGCCATGTAGTCAAGTAATTAGGTCTTAGGGATCCTGTCCCTGTAGTCAAGTAAATAAGTCTTAAAGATCCTGGCCATGTAGTCAAGTAAACAGGTCTTAAGGATCCTGGCCATGTAGTCAAGTAAACAGGTCGTAAGGATCCTGGCCATGTAGTCAAATAAATAAGTCTTAAGGTTCCTGGCACTGTTATCAAGCGAACAAGTCTTAAGGATCCTGGCCCTGTAGTCAAGTAAACAGGTCTTAAGGATTCTGGCCATGTAGTCAAGTAAACAGGTCGTAAGGATCCTGGCAGTGTAGTCAAGTAATAAGGTCTTAAGGATCTTGGCCATGTATTCAAGTAAACCGGTCGTAAGGATCCTGGCCATGTATTTAATTAAATAGGTCATAAGGATCCTGGCCCTGTAATCGATTAAATATTTCTTAAGGATACTGGCCCAGTAGTCAAGTAAACAGTTCTTAAGGATCCTAGCCATGTAGACAAATAAACAGATCGTACGAATCCTGGCCATGTAATCAAGTAAATAGGTCTTAAGAATCGTGGCCAAATATTCAAGTAAATAGGTCTTAATGATCCTGGCCCTGTAGTCAAGTAAACAGGTCTTAAAGGATCCTGGCCATATAGTCAAGTATATAGGTCGTAAGGATCCTTCCCAAGTAGTCAACTAAATATATCTTAACGATCCTGGCCCTGTAGTCAAGTAAATAGGTCTTAAGGATCCAGGCCAAGTAGTCAAATAAACATGTCTTAAGGATCCTGGTTATGTAATCAAGTAAATAGGTCGTAAGGATACTGGCCATATAGTCAAGTAAATATGTCTTAATTATCTGGGCCCTGTAGTCAAGTAAATAGGTCATAAGTAGCCTGGCTCTGTAGTCAATTAAACAGGGCTTAAGGATCCTGGCTATGTAGTTAAGTAAACAGGTCGTGAGGATCCTAGCCATGTAGTCAAGTAAATAGGTGTTAAGGATCCTGGCCATAGTAGTCAAGTAAATAGGTTTTAAATATTCTGGCCCTGTAGTCAATTAAAAAGGTCTTAAGAGTCCTGGCCATGTAGTCAAGTAAAAAGGTCGTAAGGATCCTGGCCATGTAGTCAAGTAAATTGGTCTTAAAGATCCTGGATCTGTAGTCAAGTAAATAGGTCTTAATGATCCTGGCTCTGTAGTCAAGTAAACAGGATTTAAAGAGCCTGGCCATGTAGTCAGTAAACAGGTCGTAAGGATCATGGCCATGTAGTTTAAGTAAATAGGACATAAGGATCCTGGCCCTGTAGTCAAGTAAATAGGTCTTAATGATCCTGGCCCTGTAGAAAAGTAAAGATTTCTTAAGGATCCTGGTCATGTAGTCAAGTAAACGTGTCATAAGGATCCTGGCCATGTAGTCAATTAAATAGGAAACAAGGATCGTGGCCATGTAATCAATTAAATAGGTCTTAAAGATACTGGCCCTGTAGTCAAATAAATAGGTCTTAAGGATCCTGGCGCTGTAGTCTTGTAAACGTGTCAAAATGATCCTGGCCATGTAGTCCATTAACCATGTCATAAGGATCATGGCCATGTAGTCAAATAAATAAGTCTTAAGGATCCTGGCCATGTAGTCAAGTAAATAGGTCTTAAGGATCCTGGCCCTGTATTCAAGTAAACAGGTCTTAAGTATCCTAGGCCATGTAGTCAAGTAAACAGGTCTTAATGACATGGCCATGTAGTCAAGTAAATAGGTATTAAGGATCCTAGCCCTGTAGTCAAGTAAACAGGTCTTAAGGATAATGGCCATATAATCATTAATAAGGTCGTGAGGATCCTGGCCAAGTAGTCAAGTAAATAGTTCTTAAGGTTCCTTACCCTGTAGTCAAGCGAACAAGTCTTAAGGATCCTGGCTCTGTAGTCAAGTAAAGAGGTCTTAAGGACTCTGGCCATGTAGTCAAGTAAACAGTTCGTAAGGATCCTGGCCATTTAGTCAAGTAAATAGGTCTTAAGTATCCTGGCCCTGTAGTCAAGTAAATAGATCTCAAGTATTCTTGCCAAGTAGTCAAGTAAAAAGGTCTTAAGGATCCTGTCCATGTAGTCAAGTAAACAGGTCGTAAGGATCCTGGCCATGTAGTTAAGTAAATAGGTCTTAAGGATCCTGGCCCTCTAGTCAAGTTAATTTGTCTTAGGGATCTTGGAGCTATAGTCTTGTAAACGTGTAATTAGGATCCTGGCCATGTAGTCAAGTACCCAGGTCTTGAGGATCCTGGCCATGTAGTCAAGTAAATAGGTCTTAAGGATCCTGGCCATGTATTCAATTAAATAGGTCCTAAGGATCCTGGCCCTGTAGTCAAGTAAACAGGTCTTAAGTATCCTGGCCATGTAGTCAAGTAAACAGTTCCTAAAGACCTGGCCATGTAGTCAAGTAAATAGGTCTTAAGTATCCTGGCCCTGTAGTTAAGTAAATAGGTTTTAAGAGTAAATAGGTTTTAAGTATCCTGGCTCTATAGTCAAGTAAATAAGTCTTAAAGATACTGGCCTTGTAGTCAAGAAAACCGGTCTTATGGATCCTGGCCATGTAGTCAAGTAAATAGGTCTTAGGGATCCTTGCGCTGTAGTCTTGTAAACTAGTCATAATGATTCTGGCCATGTAGTCAAGTAACCAGGTCTTAAGGATCCTGGCCATGTAGTCAAGTAAACGGGTCGTAAGTATCCTGGCCATGTATTCAATTAAATAGGTCATAAGGATCCTGGCCCTGTAATCAATTAAATAGGTCTTAAGGATACTGGCCCTGTAGTCAATTAAAAAAGTATTAAGGATCCTGGCCATGTAGTCAAGTAAATATGTCGTAAGGATCCTGGCCCTGTAGTCAATTAAACATGGCGTAAGGATCCTGGCCCTGTAGTCAAGTAAATAGGACTTAAGGAATTTTGCATTGTAATCAAGTAAATAGGTCTTAATGATCCATGTTATCTATGCAAGTTAATAGGCCTTCAGGATCCTGGCCAAGTAGTCAAGTAAACAGGTCTTAAGTATCCTGGCCATGTAGTCAACTAAACAGTTCCTAAAGACCTGGCCATGTAGTCAAGTAAATAGGTCTTAAGTATCCTGGCCCTGTAGTTAAGTAAATAGGTTTTAAGTATCCTGGCTCTATAGTCAAGTAAATAAGTCTTAAAGATNAAATAGGTTTTAAGTATCCTGGCTCTATAGTCAAGTAAATAAGTCTTAAAGATACTGGCCTTGTAGTCAAGAAAACCGGTCTTAAGGATCTTGGCCATGAAGTCAAGTAAATAAGTCTTAAAGAAACTGATCCTGTATTCAAGTAAATAAGTCTTAGGGATCCTGGCCTGTAGTTAAGTAAACAGATATTTTAGTATCCTGGCCATTTAGTCAAGTAAACAGGTCGTAAGTATCCTGGCCATGTAGACAATTAAATAGATCTTAAGGATCCTGGCCCTGTAGTTAAGTAAATAGGTCTTAAGGATCCTGTCCCTGTAGTCAATTAAACAATTTCTAAGGATCCTGGCCATGTAGTCAAGTAAACAAGTCGTAAGGATCCTGGACCTGTAGTCAAGTAAATAGAACTAAAGGAACCTGGCCCTGTATTCAATTAAACATGTTTAAAGGATCCTCGCTATATAGTTAAGTAAACAGGTCGTGAGGATCCTAGTCATGTAGTCAAGTAAATAGGTCTTAAGGATCCTGGCCCTGTATTCAAATAAATAGGTCTTAAGGATACTGGCTCTCTAATCAAGTAACCAGGTCTTAAGGATTCTGGCCATGTAGTCAAATAACCAGGTATTAAAGATCCTGGGCATGTAGTCAAGAAAATAGTTTTTAAGGATCCTGTTCCTGTGGTCTAGTAAATAGTTCTTAACGATCCTGGTCCTGTAGTCAAGTAAACAGGTCAAAAGGATCCTGGCCATGTTGTCAAGTAAACAGGTCGTAAGGATCCTGGCCATGTAGTAAAGTAAATAGGTCTTAATGGTCCTGGCCATGTAGTTAAGTAAACTGGTCATAAGGATCCTTGCTATGTAGTCAAGTAAACAGGTCTTAAGGATCCAGGGCATATAGTCAAGTAAACAGGTCGTAAGGTTCCTGGCCATGTAGTCAAGTAAATAATTCTTAAGGATCCTGGCCCTTTAGTCAAGTAAAGAGCACTTAAGTATCCTGGGCATGTAGTCAAGTAAACAGGTTGTAAGGTTCCTAGCCTTGTTGTCAAATAAAATCTCTTAAGGATCCTGGCTATGTGGTCAAGTAAACAGTTCGTAAGGATCCTGTCCATGTAGTCAAGTAAATAGGTTTTAAGGATCCTGGCTCTGTAGTCAAGTATATAGGTCTTAAGAATCCTGGCACTGTAGTCAACTAAACAGGTCTTAAGGATCCTGGCCCTATAATCAAGTAAACAGGTCTTAAGGATACTGGCCATGAAGTAAAGTAACCAGGTCGTATGTATCGTGGTAATGTAGTCAAATAAATAGGTACTAAGTGTCTTGGCCCTGTAGTCAAGTAAATAGGTCTTAAGGGTCCTGACCCAGTAGTCAAGTAAACATGTCGTAAGTATCCTGCCTATGTAATCAAGTAAATCGGTCTTAATGGTGTTGGCCTTTTAGTCAAGTAAATAGGTCTTAAGTATCCTGGCCCTGTAGTCAAGTAAACAGGTCTTAAGGATCCTGGCCATGTAGTCATATAAACAGGTCCTAAGGATTTTGGCCTTGTAGTTAAGTAATAAGGTCTTTTGAATCCTAGCCCTGTAGTCAAGTAAATAAGTCTTTAGGATCCTGGCCCTGTAGTCAATTAAAATGTCTTAAGAATCCTGGCCATGTAGTCAAGTAAACAGGTCGTAAGGATCCTGGCCATGTAGTCAAGTAAATAGGTTTTAATGATCCTGGCCCTGTATTCAAATAAATAGGTCTTAATGATGCTGGCCCTGTAGTCAAGTAAACCGGTCTTAAGGATACTGGCCATGTAGTCAAGTAAACAGGTCGAAAGGATCCTGGCCATGTAGTCAAGTAAAAAAGGCATTAAGCATCCTGGCCCTGTAGTCAAGTAAATAAGTCTTAAGGATCCTAACCCTGTAGTCAAGTAAACATGTCCTAAGGAACCTGGCCATGTAGTCAAGTAAACAGGTCGTAAGGACCCTGGCCATGTAGTCAAGTAAATAGATGTTAAGGATCCTGGGCCTGTAGTCAAGTAAATAGGTTTTAATGATCCTGGCCCTGTATTCAAATAAATAGGTCTTAATGATGCTGGCCCTGTAGTCAAGTAAAACCGGTCTTAAGGATACTGGCCATGTAGTCAAGTAAACAGATCGTAAGGATCCTGGCCATGTAGACAAGTAAATAAGTCTTAGGAAAACTGGCCATGTAGTCTAGTTAATTGGTCTTAAGGATCCTGGCCCTGTAGTCAATTAAATAGGTCTTAAGGATCCTGGCCATGTAATCAAGTAAACACGTCGTAAGGATCCTGGCCATGTAGTCAAGTAAATGGATCTTAAGGAACCTGACCATGAAGTCAATTAATAGGTCTGACGGATCCTGGCCCTGTAGTCAAGTAAACAAGTCTTAAGGATCCAGGCCATGTTGTCAAATAAATAGGTCTTAAGGATCCTGGCCATTTAGACAAGTAAAAATGTCGTAAGGATCCTGGCCATGTAGTTAAGTATATTGGTGTTTAGAATTCTGGCCCTGTATTCAAGTAAACAGGTCTTAAGGATCCTGGCCCTGTATTCAAGTAAAAACGTCTTAAGGATCCTGGCCATGTAGTCAAGTAAACAGGTCATAAGAATCCTGGTCATGTAGTCAATTAAATATGTCTTAAGGATCCTGGCCCTCTAGTCAAGTAAACAGGTCTTAAGGATCCTGGCCATTTAGTCAATTATCCGATCGTAAGGATCCTGGCCCAGTAGTCAAGTAACAGGTCTTAAGTATCTTGTCTATGTAGTCAAATAAACAGGTCGTATGGATCCTGGCCATGTTGTAGAGTAAACCGGTCGTAAGGATACTGGCCATGTAGTCAAGTAAATAGGTCTTAAAGATCCTGGCCCTGTTGTCAAGTAAATAAGTCTTAAGGATCTTGGCCCTGTATTCAAGTAAAAAGGTGTAAAGTATCCTGGCCATATAGTTAATTAAACAGGTCTTAATGATCCTGGCCATGTAGTCAAGTAAAGAGGTCGTAAGGATCATGACTGTGTAGTCAAGTAAATATGTCTAAGGTATCCTGGCCGTATAGTCAAATAAATAGGTCTTAAGGAATTTGGCCCAGTAGTCAATAAACAGCTCTTAAGGATCTTGGCCACGTAGTCAAGTAAAAAGTTCGTAAGGATCCTGACCATGTAGTCAAGTAAATAGCTCTTAAGGATCCTTGCCCTGTAATCAAATAAATAGGTCTTAAGGATCCTGGCCCTGTAGTCAAGTTACCAAGTCTTAAGGATCCTGGCCATGTAGTCAAGTAAACATGTCGTAAGAATCCTGGCCATGTAGCCAAGTAAATAAGTCTTAAGGATCCAGGCCAGAAACTCAATAAACAGATCGTAAGTTTCCTGGCCATGTAGTCAAGTAAATAGGTCTTAAGGATTCTGGCCCTTTAGTTAAGTAAATAGCTCTTAAGGATCCTGGCCATGTAGATAAGTACACATGTCTTAAGGATCCTGGCAATGTAGTCAAGTAAACAGGGCGTAAGGATCCTGGCCATGTATTCAAGTAAATAGGTTTTAAAGATCCTGGTTCTCTCGTCAAGTAAATAGGTCTTAAGGATCGTTGCCCTATAGTCAATTAAACAGGTCTTAAGAATCCTGGCCATATAATCAAGTAAATAGGTCTTAGGGATCCTGGCCCTTTAGTCAAGTAAAAAGGTCTTAAAGATCCTGGCCCTATAGTCAAGTAAACAAGTATTAAGGTTCCTGAACATATATTCAAGTAAACAGGTCGTAAGTATCCTGGCTTTGTAGTCAAGTAAATAGATCTTAAGGATCCTGGCCCTGTAGTCAAGTAGTCAGGTCTTATTTTTCATGGCTCTGTAGTCAATTAAACAAGTCTTAAGGATCCTGGCAATGTAGTCATGTAAACAGGTCATAAGGATCCTGGCCATGTAGTCAAATAATTAGCTCTTAAGGATCCTGACCCTGTAGTCAAGTAAATAGGTCTTAAGAATGCTGGCCCTGTAGTCAAGTAAACAGGTCTTAAGTATCCTGGCCATGTAGTCAAGTAAAGATGTCATAAATATACTGGTAATGTATTTAATTAAATAGGTCTAAAGAATCCTGGCCCTGTATTCAAGCAAACATGTCTTTAGGATCCTGGCCATATAGTCAAGTAAAGAGTTCGTAAAGATCCTGGCAATGTAGTGATGTAAATAAGTCTTAAGGATCCTGGCCCAGTATTCAAGTAAACAGGTCTTAAGTATCTTGGCATGAAGTCAAGATAATAGGTCGTACGAATACGGGCCATGTAGTCAAGTAAATAGGTCTTAATGATCCTGGCCCTGTAGTCAAATAAATAGGTCTTAAGGATACTGGCCCTGTAGTCAATTAAACAGGTCTTAAAGATCCTGACCATGTAGTCTAGTAAAAAGTCGTAATGATCCTGACCATGAAGTCAAGTAAATAGGTCCTAAGGATACTGGCCCTCTAGTCAAGTAAACAAGTCTTAAGGATCCTGGCCCTGTAGTCAAGTAAAGAGGACATAAAGACCCTGGCCACGTAGTCAAGTAAATAGGTCTTAAGTATACAGGCCCTGTAGTCAAGTAAATAGGTCTTAAGAATCCTGGCCCTGTAGTCAAGTTAACAGGTCTTTGAATCCTGGCCATGTAGTCAAGTAAACAGGTCGTAAGGATCCTGGCCATGTAGTCAAGTAAACAGGTCGTAAGGATCCTGGCCATGTAATAAGGATCCTGGCCATGTAATCAAGTAAACAGGTCGCAAGGATCCTGGCCAAGTACTCAAGTAAATAGGTCTTTAGGTTCCTAGCCCTGTAGTCAATTATACAAGTCTTAAGGATCCTGACCATGTAGTCAAGTAAACAAGTTGTAAGGATCCAGGCCATGTAGTAAGTATATAGGTCTTAATATTCCTGGCCATGTAGTCAAGTATCAGTTCGTAAGGATCCTGTTCATGTAGTCAAGTAAATTGGTCTTAAGTATTCAGGCCGGTTTTCACGTAAATAGGTCTTAAGTATCCTGGCCCTGTAGTCAATTAAACAGGTCTTAAGGATCCTAGCCTTGTAGTCAATAAACAGGTCTTAAGGATCCTGGCCACGTAGTCAAGTAAACAGATCTTAATGATCCTGGCCATGTAATCAAGTAAAGAGTTCGTAAGGATCCTGGCAATGTAGTCAATTAAATAGGTCTTAAATATCCTGGCCCTGTAGTCAATTTAAATAGGTCTTAAGGATATTGGCCCTGTAGTCAAGTAAACAGGTCTTAAGGATCCTCTCCATGTATTCAAGAAAACATGTCGTAAGAATCTTGGCCATGTAGGTAAGTAAATAGGTCTTAAGGATCCTGGCCCTGTAGTCAATTAAATAGGTCTTAGGGATCCTGGCCCTGTAGTCAAGTAAACAGGTCTTACATATCCTGGCCATGTAGTAAAGTAAACATGTCGTATGGATCCTGGCCATGTAGTAAAGTAAATAGTTCTTAAGGATCCTGGCCCTGTAGTCAATTAAAGAGGTCTTAAGGATCCTGTCCATGTAGTCAAGTAAACAGGTCGTAAAGATCCTAGCCATGTAGTCAAGTAAATATGTCTTAAGGATCCTGGCCCTTTAGTCAAGTAAATAGGTCTTAATTTTCCTGGCCCTGTAGTCAAGTAAATAGGACTTAAGGAGCATTGCCCTGTAGTCAAGTAAACAGGTTTTAGAGATCCTGGCCATTTAGTCAAGTAAACATGTCATCAGGATCCTGGCCATGTATTGAAGTAAATAGGTCTTAAGGATCCTGCCACTGTATTCAAGTTAATATGTGTTAAGGATCCTGGCCCTGTAGTCAAGTAAACAGGTCTTAAGGATCCTAGCCCTGTTGTCAAGTAAACAAGTCGTAAGTATCCGGTTCCTGTAGTCAAGTAAATAGGTCTTAAGGATCCTGGCGCTTTAGTCAATTAAACAGGTCTAAATGATCCTGTACATGTAGTCAAGTAAAAATGTCGTGAGGATATTGGCCATGTAGTCAAGTAAATATATTTTAAAGATCCTGGCACTATAGTCAAGGAAACATGTCTAAAGGATCCTGGCCATGTAGTCAAGTAAACAGGTCGCAACGATACTAGCCTAGTAGTCAAGTTAATAGGTCTTAAGGATCCTGGACCTGTAGTCGAGTAAATAATTCTTAAGGATCCTGGCCCTGTAGACAAATAAACAGGTCTTAAGTATCCTGGCCATGTAATCAAGTAAAGAGGTCGTAAGGATCCTGGCAATGTAGTCAATTAAATAGGTCATAAGGATCCTGGCCCTGTAATCGATTAAATATTTCTTAAGGATACTGGCCCTGTAGTCAAGTAAACAGTTCTTTAGTATCCTAGCCATGTAGTCAAATAAACAGATCGTACGAATCCTGGCCATGTAATCAAGTAAATATGTCTTAAGAATCGTGGCCAAATATTCAAGTAAATAGGTCTTAATGATCCTGGCCCTGTAGTCAATTAAACAGGTCTTAAGGATCCTGGCCATATAGGTCGTAAGGATCCTTCCCAAGTAGTCAACTAAATATATCTTAAGGAACCTGGCCCTGTAGTCAAGTAAATAGGTCTTAAGGATCCAGGCCAAGTAGTCAAGTAAACATGTCTTAAGGATCCTGGTTATGTAGTCAAGTAAATAGGTCTTAAGGATCCTGGCCATATAGTCAAGTAAATATGTCTTAGGATCCGTGCCCTGTAGTCAAGTAAATAGGTCATAAGTAGCCTGGCTCTGTAGTCAATTAAACAGGTCTTTAGGATCCTGGCTATGTAGTTAAGTAAACAGGTCGTGAGGATCCTAGCCATGTAGTCAAGTAAATAGGTGTTAAGGATCCTGGCCATGTAGTCAAGTAAATAGGTTTTAAAGATTCTGGCCCTGTAGTCAATTAAAAAGGTCTTAAGAGTCCTGGCCATGTAGTCAAGTAAAAAATGTCGTAAGGATCCTGGCCATGTAGTCAATTAAATAGGTCTTAATGATCCTGGCCCTGTAGTGAAATAAATAGTTCTTAAGGATGCTGGCCCAGTAGTCAATTAAACAGGTCTAATTAATCCTGTCCATGTTGTAGAGTAAACAGGTCGAAAGGATCCTGGCCATGTAGTCAAGTAAATAGGTCTTAAGCATCCTGGCCCTGTAGTCAAGTAAATAAGTCTTAAGGATCCTATCCATGTAGACAAGTAAACAAGTCTTAAGTATCCTGGCCCTGTAGTCAAGTAAAATAGTCTTAAGTATTTTGGCCATGTAGTCAAGTCAACAGTTCGTAAGGATCCTGGCCATGTAGTCATGTAAATAGGTCTTAAAGATCCTGGCCCTGTAGTCAAGTAAATAGGTCTTAAGGATCCTGGCCTTATAGTCAAGTAAATAGGCTTTAAGGATCCTGGCCATGTAGTCAATTAAACAGGAATTAGGGATCCTGGCCATGTAGTCAAGTAAATAAGTATAAAGGATCCTGGCCCTGTAGTCAAATAAATAGTTCTTAAGGATCCTGGCCCTGTAGTCAATAAACAGGTCTTAAGGATTCTGGCCATGTAGTCAAGTAAACAGTTCGTAAGTATCCTGGCCATGTAGTCAAGTTAATAGGCATTAAGGTTCCTGGGCATGTAGACAAGTAAATAGGTCTTAAGGATCCTGGCCCTTATGGCAAGTAAACGGGTATTAAGAGATCCTGGCTATTTGGTCAAGTAAACAGTTCGTAAGGATCCTGGCCATGTAGTCATATAAGAGGTCGTAAGGATCCTGGCCATGTAGTCAAATAATAAGATCTTAAGGATACTGGCCCTGTAGTCAAGTAAATAGGTCTTAAAGATCCTGGCCCTGTAGTCAAGTCAACAGGTCTTAAGTATCCTGGCCATGTAGTCAAGTAAACAGGTCTTAAGGATCCTGGGCATGTAGTCAAGTAAACAGGTCGTAAGTTTCCTGGCTATGTAGTCAAGTAAATAGTTCTTAAGGATCCTGTTCCTGTGGTCTAGTAAATAGTTATTAACTATCCTGGTCCTGTAGTCAAGTAAACAGGTCAAAAGGATCCTGGCCATGTTGTCAAGTAAACAGGTCGTAAGGATCCTGGCCATGTAGTCAAGTAAATAGGTCTAAAGGATCCTGGCCATGTAGTCAAGTAAACTGGTCGTAAGGATCCCTGCTATGTAGTCAAGTAAACAGGTCTTAAGGATCCTGGTCATGTAGTCAATTAAACAGGTCGTAAGGTTCCTGGCCATGTAGTCAAGTAAATAATTTTTAAGGATCCTGGCCCTGTAGTCATGTAAACAGGTCTTAAGGATCCAGGGCATGTAATCAAGTAAAGAGGTCGTAAGATTCCTGGGCATGTAGTCAAGTAAATAGGTCTTAAGTATCCTGGCCCTGTTGTCAAGTAAACAGGTCTTAAGGATACTGGCTATGTGGTCAAGTAAACAGTTCGTAAGGATCCTGGCCATGATGTCAAGTAAATAGGTCTTAAGGATTCTGGCTCTGTAGTCAAGTTAATAGGTCTTAAGAATCCTGGCCATGTAGTCTACTAAACAGGTCTTAATGATCCTGGCCCTATAGTCAATTAAGCAGGTCGTAAGGATCCTGGGCATATAGTCAAGTAAGTAGGGCTTAAGGATACAGGCCCTGTAAACAAGTAAAGAGGTCTTAAGTATCTTGGTCATTTAGTAAAATAAACAGGTCGTAAGTATCCTACCCATGTAGTCAAGTAAATCGGTTTTAAAGATCCTGGCCCTGTATTCAATTAAATAGGTCTTAAGGATCCTGGCCCTGTAGTCAAGTAAACAGGTCTTAATGATCCTGGCCCTCTAGTCAAGTAAACAGGTTTTAAGGATTCTGGCCCTGTAGTCAAGTAAACAGGTCTTAAGGATACTGTCAATGTAGTCAAGTAAACAGGTCGTAAGGATCCTGGCGATGTAGTCAAGTAAATAGGTCTTAAATATCCTGGCCCTGTAGTCAAGTAAATAGGTCTTAATGATCCTGGCTCTGTATTCAAGTAAACAGGATTTAAAGAGCCTGGCCATGTAGTCAATAAACAGGTCGTAAGGATCATGGCCATGTAGTTTAAGTAAATAGGACATAAGGATCCTGGCCGTGTAGTCAAGTAAATAGGTCTTAATGATCCTGGCCCTGTAGAAAAGTAAAGATGTCTTAAGGATCCTGGTCATGTAGTCAAGTAAACGTGTCATAAGGATCCTGGCCATGTAGTCAATTAAATAGGAAATAAGGATCCTGGCCATGTAATCAATTAAATATGTCTTAAAGATACTGGCCCTGTAGTCAAATAATTAGGTCTTAAGGATCCTGGCGCTGTAGTCTTGTAAACGTGTCATAATGATCCTGGCCATGTAGTCCATTAACCATGTCATAAGGATCCTGGCCATGTAGTCATATAAATAGGTCTTAAGGATCCTGGCCATGTAGTCAAGTAAATAGGTCTTAAGGATCCTGGCCCTGTATTCAAGTAAACAGGTCTTAAGTATCCTGGCCATGTAGTCAAGTAAACAGGTCTTAAGGACATGGCCATGTAGTCAAGTAAATAGGTCTTAAGGATCCTGGCCATGTAGTCAAGTAAATAGGTCTTAAGGATACTGGACATGTAGTCAAGTAAATACCTCTTAAGAATCCTGGCCCTTTAGTCAAGTAAATAGGTCTTTAGGATCCTGTCCATGTTGTAAAGTAAACAGGTCTTAAGTATCCTAGCCATGAAGTCAAGTAAACAGGTCGTAAGGATACTGGCCATGTAGTCAAGTAAATAGGTCTTAAGAATCCTGTCCCTGTAGTCAAGTATATAAGTCTTTAAGATCCTGGCCCTGTAGTCAAGTAAACAGGTCTTAAGGATCATGGCCATATAATCATTAATAAGGTCGTAAGGATCCTGGCCATGTAGTCAAGTAAATAGTTCTTAAGGTTCCTTGCCCTGTAGTCAAGCGAACAAGTCTTAAGGATCCTGGCTCTGTAGTCAAGTAAACAGGCCGTAAGGATCCTGGCCATGTAGTCAATTAAATAGGAAATAAGGATCCTGGCCATGTAATCAATTAAATAGGTCTTAAAGATACTGGCCCTGTAGTCAAATAAATAGGTCTTAAGGATCCTGGCCCTGTAGTTAAGTAAATAGGTTTTAAGTATCCTGGCTCTATAGTCAAGTAAATAAGTCTTAAAGATACTGGCCTTGTAGTCAAGAAAACCGGTCTTAAGAATCCTGGCCATGTAGTCAAGTAAATAGGTCTTAGGGATCCTTGCGCTGTAGTCTTGTAAACTAGTCATAATGATCCTGGCCATGTTGTCAAGTAACCATGTCTTAAGGATCCTGGCCATGTAGTCAAGTAAACGAGTCGTAAGTATCCTGGCCATGTATTTAATTAAATAGGTCATAAGGATCCTGGCCCTGTAATCAATTAAATAGGTCTTAAGAATACTGGCCCTGTAGTCAATTAAAAAAGTATTAAGGATCCTGGCCATGTAGTCAAGTAAATATGTCGTAAGGATTCTGGCCCTGTAGTCAAGTAAATATGTTATATAGATCCTGGCCCTGTAGTCAAGTAAATAAGTTTTAAGGATTCTAGCCCTGTAGTCAAGTAAACAGGTCTTAAGGAACCTGGCCTAGTAGTCAAATAAACAGGTCGTATGGACCCTGGCCATGAAGTCAAGTAAACATGGCGTAAGGATCCTGGCCCTGTAGTCAAGTAAATATGACTCAAGGATCCTGGACCTGTAATCAAGAAACTAGGTCTTAAGGATCCTGGCCCTGTAGTAAAATAAACATTTCGTAAGTGTCCTGGCAATGAAGTCAAGTAAATAGGTTTTAAGCATCCTGAACCTGTAGTCAAGTAAATAAGTTTTAAGGATCCTAGCCCTGTAATCAAGTAAACAGGCCTTAAGGAACCTGGCCATGTAGTCTAGTAAACAGGTCTTAAGGACCTTGGCCATGAAGTCAAGTAAACATGGCGTAAGGATTCTGGACCTGTCGTCAAGTAAATAGGACTTAAGGAATCTGGCATTGTAGTCAAGTAAATAGGTCTTAATGATCCTTGTTATCTATGCAAGTTAATAGGCCTTCAGGATCCTGGCCATGTAGTCAAGTAAACAGGTCGTTAGGATCTTGGCCATGAAGTCAAGTAAATAAGTCTTAAAGAAACTGATCCTGTATTCAAGTAAATAAGTCTTAGCGATCCTGGCCTGTAGTTAAGTAAACAGATATTTTAGTATCCTGGACATTTAGTCAAGTAAACAGGTCGTAAGTATCCTGGCCATGTAGACAAGTAAATAGATCTTAAGGATCCTGGCCCTGTAGTTAAGTAAATAGGTCTTAAGGATCCTGGCCCTGTAGTCAAGTAAACAATTTCTAAGGATCCTGGCCATGTAGTCAAGTAAACAAGTCGTAAGGATCTTGGCCTTGTAGTCAAGTAAATAGGTCTTAAGTATCCTGGCCCTGTAGTCAAGTAAATAGAACTAAAGGAACCTGGCCCTGTATTCAATTAAACAGGTTTAAAGGATCCTCGCTATATAGTTAAGTAAACAGGTCGTGAGGATCCTAGCCATATAGTCCAGTAAATAGGTCTTAAGGATCCTGGCCATGTAGTCAAGTAAATAGGTTTTAAGGATTCTGGTCCTGTAGTCAATTAAAAATGTCTTAAGAATCCTGGCCATTTAGTCAACTAAAAATGTCGTAAGGATCCTGGCCATGTAGTCAATTAAATAGGTCTTAATGATCCTGGCCATGTAGTCATTAAAATAGGTCTTAAGAATCATGGCCCTGTAGTCAAGTAAATAGGCTTTAAGTATCCTGGCCATGTAGTCAAGTAAACAGGTATTAGGGATCCTGGCAGTGTAGTCAAGTAATTCGGTCTTAAGGATCCTGGCCATGTAGAATAGTAAAGAGGTCGTAAGGATACTGGCCATGTTGTCAATTAAATAGGTCATAAGGATCCTTGCCCTTTAATCAATTAAATAGTTCATAAGGATACTGGCCCTGTAGTCAAGAAACAGGTCTTAAGAATCCATGCCATGTAGTCAAGTATTCATGTTGTAATGATCATGGCCATGTATTCAAATAAATAGATTTTAATGAACCGGGCCCTCTAGTCAAGTAAATAGGTCTTAAGGATCCTGGCCCTGTAGTCAAATAAATATGTCGTAAGGATCCTGGCAGTGTAGTCAAGTAATTTGGTCTTAAGTATCCTGACCTAGTAGTCAGGTTAACAGGTCGTAAGGATCCTGGCCATGTAGTCAATAAAATAGGTCATTAGGATATTGGCCCTGTAATCAATAAAATAGGTCTTAAGGATACTGGCCCTCTAATCAAGTAACCAGGTCTTAAGGATTTTGGCCATGTAGTCAATTAACCAGGTATTAAAGATCCTGGGCATGTAGTCAAGTAAACATGTCGTAAGGTTCCTGGCCATGTAGTCAATAAAATAGTTTTTAAGGATCCTGTTCCTGTGGTCTAGTAAATAGTTCTTAACGATCCTGGTCCTGTAGTCAAGTAAACAGGTCAAAAGGATCCTGGCCATGTTGTCAAGTAAACAGGTCGTAAGGATCCTGGCCATGTAGTAAAGTAAATAGGTCTTAAGGATCCTGGCCCTGTTTTCAAGCAAATATTTCTTAAGGATCCTGGCCCTGTAGTCAAATAACAGGTCTTAAGGATCCTGGCCATGTAGTCAAGTAAACAGGTCTTAAGAACCCTGCCATGTAATCAAGTAAATAGGTATTAGGGATCATGGCCATGTAGTCAAGTAAATAGGTTTTAAGGATCCAGGCCCTGTAGTTGAGTAAAGATATCTTAAGGATCCTGACCATGTAGTCTATTAAATGGTTCGCATATATACTGGCCATGTAGTCAAGTAAATATGTCTTAAGTATCCTGGCCCTGTAGTCAAATAAACAGGTCTTAAGGATCCTGGCCATGTAGTCAATCTAACAGGTCGTAAGGATCCTGGCCAAGTAGTCAAGTAAATAGGTCTTAATGATTCGGGCTATGTATTAAAATAAATATATCTTAAGAATCCTGGCCCTGTTAACAAGTAAATATGTCCTAAGGATACTGGCCCTGTTGTCAAATAAACAGGTCTTAAGGATCCTGGCCATGTAGTCAAGTTAATAGGTCTTAAGGATCCTGGCCATGTAGTCAAATAAATAGGTCTTAAGGATCCTGGCCCTGTTAGCAAGTAAATAGGTGTTAAGGATCCTGGCCCTGTAGTCAAGTAAACAGGTCGTAAGGATCTTGGCCATGTATTCAAGTAAATAGGTCTTAAGGATCCTGGCCATTTAGTCAAGTAAATAGTTATTAATGCTCCTGGCCCTGTAGTCAAGTATATATTTCTTAGGGATCCTGGCCCTGTAGTCAAAAACAAGTCTTAAAGATCCTGGCCATGTAGTCAAATAAACAAGTCTTAAGGATCCTGGCGATGTAGTCAAGTCACCAGGTCGTAAGGTTCCTGGCCATGTAGTCACGTAAATAGGTCTTAAGAATAATGGCCATATAGTCAAATAAACAAGTCTTAAGTATTCTGGCTCTGTAGTCAAGTAAATAGGTCATAAGGATACTAGCTCTGTAGTCAAGTAAATAAGTCTTAAGGGTCCTGGCCCTGTAGTCAAGTAAACATGTCCTAAGTATCATGCCCACATAGCCAAGTAAACAGGTAGTAAGGATCCTTGCCATGTAGTCAAGTAAATAGGTCTTAAGTATCATGGCCCTGTAGTCAATTATATAGGACTTAAGGATACTGGACGTTAAGTCGAGTAATCAGGTCTTAAGTATCCTGGCCATGTTTTCAAATAATCATGTCGTAAGGATCCTGACCATGTAGTTAATTCAATAGGTCTTAATGTTCCTGGACCTGTAGTCAAGTAAATAAGTCTTAAGGATTCTGGCACTGTAGTCAAGTAAACAGGTCTTAAAGATCCTGGCCACGTAGTCAAGTAAACAAGTCGTAAGGATCCTGGCCATGTAGTCAATTAAACAGGTCTTAAGGATCCTGGCCATATAGTCAAGCAAACAGGTCATAAGGACACTCACCCTGTAGTCAAGTAAATAGGTCGTAAATATCCTGGCCATGTAGTCAAGCAAACAGGTCCTAAGGATCCTGGCCTTGTAGTCAAGTAAATAGGTCTTAAGGATCCTGGTCCTGTAGTCAAGTAAACAAGTCTTAAGGATCCTTGACATGTAGTCAATTAAATAGGTCGTAAGGATTCTGGCCATGTACTCAATTAAATAGGTCTTAAGATTCCGGGGCCTTTAGTAAATTAAATAGGTCTTAATGATCATGGCCATGTAGTCAAATAAACAGGTCTTAGAGATCCTGGCCCTGTAGTTAAGTAAACAGGTCGTAATGATCATTGACATGTAGTCAAGTAAATAGGTCAAAAGTATCCAGGCCCTGTAGTCAAGAATATAGATCTTAAAGATCCTGGCCCTGTAGTCAATTAATCAGATCTTAAGTATCCTGGCCATGTTGTCAAGTAAACATGTCGTAAAAATCCTGGCCATGTAGTCATATAAAAAGATCTTAATGATCCTGGCCCTGTATTCCAATAAACAGGTCTTAAGGATCCTGGACATGTAGTCAAGTTAACAAGTCATAAGGATTCTGGCAATGTTGTCAAGTAAATATATCTTAAGGATGCTGGCCCTGTAATCAATAAATAGGTCTTAAGGATCCTGGCCCTGTAGTCAAGTAAACAGATCTTAAGGATCCTGGCCATGTTTTCATTTAAACAGCTCGTAAGGATCCTGGCCATGTAGTCATGTAAAAATTTCTTAATGATACTTGTCCTGTAGTCAAGTAAACATGTCTTAAACATACTGGCCATGTAGTCATGTAAATAGGTCTTAAGAATGTTGGCCCTCTAGTCAAGTAAATATGTCTTAAGTATCCTGGCCATGTAGTCAAGTAAATAGGTTTTAATTATCCTGGCCATGTAGTCAAATAAACAGGTCGTAAGGATCCTGGCCATGTAGTCAAGTTAATAGGTCTTAAGGATCCTGGCACTGTAGTCAAGTAAACATGTCTTAAGGATCCTGGCCATGTAGTCATGTAAACAGGTCGTAAGGATCCTGGCTATGTAGTCAAGTAAATAGGTCATAAGGTTCCTGGCCCTGTGGTCAAGTAGATATGTCTTAAGGATCCTGGCCATGTAGTCAAGTAAGTAGGTCTTAAGGATACAGGCCCTGTAGACAAGTAAAGAGGTCTTAATCATCCTGGCCCTGTAGTCAAGTAAATAATTCTTAAGGATCCTAACCCTGTAGTCAAGTAAACATGTCCTAAGGAACCTGGCCATGTAGTCAAGTAAACAGGTCGTAAGGACCCTGGCCATGTAGTCAAGTAAATAGGTGTTAAGGATCCTGAGCCTGTAGTCAAGTAAATAGGTCTCAAGAATCCTGGCCCTGTAGTCGAGAAAACTAGTCGATGTATCCTGCCCATGTACTCATATATGTCGGTATTAAGGATCCTGGATCTGTAGTCAGGTAAATACATCTTAAGGATCTTGGCCAAGTAGTCAAGTAAATAGGTCTTAAGGATCCTGCCCCTGTAGTCAAGTAAACAGGTCTTAAGGATCCTGGCCATGTAGTCAAGTAAACTGGTCGTAAGGATCCTTGCTATGTAGTCAAGTAAACAGTTCTTAAGGATCCTGGTTATGTATTCAAGTAAACAGGTCGTAACGATCCTGACCATATAGTAAAGTAAGTTAGTCTTAAGGATACTATAACGTGTAGTCAAGTAAATAGGTCATAAGGATCCTGGCCATGTAGTCAAGTAAACAGGTCGTAAGGATACTAGCCCTGTAGTCAAGTAAATAGGACTTAAGGATCCTGGCTATGTAGTCGAGTAAAAAGGTCGTAAGTATCCTGCCTATGTAGTCAAGTAAATCTGTCTTAAGGATCATGGCCCTGTAAACAAGTAAATATGTCTTAATGATCCTGACACTGTAGTCAAATAAACAGGTCATAAGGGTCCTGGTCATGTAGTCAAATACAAAGGTCGTAATGATCCTGGTCCTGTAGTCAAGTAAATATGTCTTAAAGATCTTGCCCTTTTAGTCTAGTGAATAGGTCTTAAGGATCCTGGCCCTGTAGTCAAGTTAACAAGCCTTAAGGTTCCTGGCCATGTAGTCAAGTAAACAGATCGTAAGGATCCTGGCCATGTAGTCAAATAAATAAGTCTTAAGAATACTGGCCCTGTGGGCAAGTAAATAGGTTTTAAGGATACTGGCTATGTAGTCAAGTAAACAGGTCGTAAGAATCTTGCCCATGTAGTCAAGTAAATCAGTCTTAAGGATCATTGCCCTGTAATCAAGTAAATATGTCTTAAGGATCATGGCCCTGTAGTCAAGTAAACAGGTCTTAAGGATCCTGGCTATGTATACAAGTAAATAAGTCTTAGGAAACCTGGCCATGTAGTCTAGTTAATTGGTCTTAAGTATCCTGGCCCTGTAGGCAAATAATCAGGTATTAATGATCCTGGCCATGTAGTCAAGTAAACACGTCTTAAGGATCCTAGCCATGTTATCAAGTAAATAGGTCTAAAATATACTGGCCAGGAAATCAAGTAAACAGGTCGTAAGGATCATGGCCTTGTAGTCATGTAAATAGGTCTTAATGATCCTGGCCCTGTAGTCAAGTAAATATGTTATAAAGATACTGGCCTTGTAGTCAAGTAAACGTGACGTAAGGATCCGAGACATGTAGTCATGTAAACAGCTCATAATGGTCCTGGCCATGTAGTCAATTAAATAGGTCTTAAGGATTCTGGCCCTGTGGTCATGCAAATAGGTCTTAAGGAACCTGGCTCTGTAGTCAATTAAACAGGTCTTAAGGATCCTGGCCATCTAGTCAAGTAAAGAGGTCATAAGGATCCTGGCCGTGTAGTCAAGTAAATAGGTCTTAAGGATCCTGGACCTATAGTCAAGTAAATAGGTTTAAGGAATTTGGCCCAGTAGTCAAGTAAACAGCTCTTAAAGATCTTGGCCATGTAGTTAAGTAAACAGGTCGTATGGATCTTGGCCATGTAATCAAGTAAATTGCTCTTAAGTTTCCTGGCCCTGTAGTCAAGTAAATACGTCTTATGGATCCTGGCCCTGTAGTCAAATAAAGAGCTATTGAGGATCCTGGCCATGTAGTCAAGTAAACAGGTCGTAAGGATCCTGGCCATGTAGTGAAGTAAACATGTCGTAAGGATCCTGGTCCTGTAGTCAAGTAAATAGGTCCTAAGAATCCTGGCCCTGTAGTCAAGTAAATAGGTCATAAGGATCCTGGCCATGTAGTCAAGTAAACATGTCGTAAGGATCCTGGGCATGTAGTCAAGTAAACAGCTCATAATGATCCTGGCCATGTCGTGAAGTAAATAGGTCTTAAGGATCCTGGCCCTGTGGTCAAGTACTTAGGTCTTAGAAACCTGGCCCTGTAGTCAATTAAACAGGTCTTAAAGATACTGGCCATGTAGTCAAGTAAAGAGGTCGTAAGGATCCTGACTGTGTAGTCAAGTAAAAAGGTCTTAAATATACTGGCCGTATAGTCAAGTAAATAGGTCTTAAGGAATTTGGCCCAGTAGTCAAGTTAAACAGCTCTTAAGGATCTTGGCCACGTAGACAAGTAAAAAGTCCGTAAGGATCCTGGCCATATATTCAAGTAAATATCTCTTAAGGGTCCTGGCCCTGTAATCTAGTAAATAGGTCTTAAGGATCCTGGCCCTGTAGACAAGTAATCTGGTCTTAAGGATCTAGGCCATGTAGTCAAGAAACAGGTCTTAAAGATCTTGGCCATTTAGACAAGTAAACATGTGTCAAGTATCCAGGACATATAGTCAAGTAAATAGGTCTTAAAGATTCTGGCCATGTAGTCAAGTAAACAGGTCATAAGGGTCCTGGTCATGTAGACAAGTATCATGTTGTAAGGATCCTGGCCATGTAGTCAAGTAAATAGTTCCTAAGGATCCTGGCCCTGTAGTCAAGTAAATAGTTCTTAAGGATCCTGGCCCTGTAGTCAAGTAAACAGTTCTTAAGGATCCTGGCCATGTAATCAAGTACACAGATCTTAAGTATCCTGGCCATGTAGTCAAGTAAATAGGTCTTAAAAATCCTGACCATGTAGTCAAGTAAATATGTCTTAAGGATCTTGGCCCTTAAGTCAAGTAAACAGGTCTTAAGTATCCTGGCCATGAAGTCCAGTACACAGGTCGTAAGAATCATGGCCATGTAGTCAAGTAATTAAGTCATAAGAATTCTGGCCCTGTATTCAAGTAAATAGGTCTCAAGGATCCTGGCCCTTTAGTCAAGTAAAAATGTCTTAAGGATCCTGGCCATGTAGTCAAGTAAATATGTCATAAGGATCCTGATCATGTAGTCAATTAATTAGGTCTTAAGGATCCTGGCCCTCTAGTCAAGTAAATAGTTCTTATGATCCTGGCCTTGTAGTCAGTAACAAGGTCTTAAGGATCCATGCAATTTAGTCAAGTATCAAGTCGTAAGGATCTTTGCCCTGTAGTCAAGTAAATAGGTCTTAAGTATCTTGTCTATGTAGTCAAGTAAACAGGTCGTATGAATCCTGGCCATGTAGTCAAGTAAACCGGTAGTAAGGATCCTGGCCATGTAGTCAAGTAAATAGGTCTTAAGGATCCCGGCCCTGTTGTCAAGTAAATAGTTCTTTAGGATCTTGGCCCTGTAGTCAAGTAAACAGGTCTTAATTATACTGGCCATGTAGTCAAGTAAACAGGTCGAAAGTATCCTGCTCATGTAGTCAAGTAAATAAGTCTACAGGATCCTGGCCCTGTAGTCAAGTAAAGAGGTCTTAAGGATCCTGAAACAGTAGTCAAGTAAATATGACTTAATGATCCTGGCCGTGTATTTAAGTAAAAAGGTCTTAAGGATCCTGGCCATGTAATCAAGTAAACACGTCGTAAGGATCCTGGCCATGTAGTCAAGTAAATGGATCTTAATGAACCTGACCATGGAGTCAAGTAAATAGGTCTGACGGATCCTGGCCCTGTAGTCAAGTAAACAAGTCTTAAGGATCCAGGCCATGTTGTCAAATAAACAGGTCTTAAGGATCCTGGCCATTTAGACAAGTAAACATGTCGTAAGGATCCTGGCCATGTAGTTAAGTATATTGGTCTTTAGAATACTGGCCCTGTAATCAAGTAAACAGGTCTTACGGATCCTGGCCCTGTATTTAAGTAAAAACGTCTTAAGGATCCTGGCCATGTAGTCAAGTGAACAGGTAATAAGGATCCTGGTCATGTAGTCAATTAAATATATCTTAAGGATCCTGGCCCTCTAGTCAAGTAAACAGGTCTTAAGGATCCTTGCCCTGTAGTCAAGTAAACAGGTCTTAAGGATCCTGGCAATGTAATCAAGTAAACAGGTCATAAGGATCCTGGCCATGTAGTCAAGTAAATAGGTCTTAAAAATCCTGACCCTGTAGTCAAGTAAATAGGTCTTAAGAATCCTGGCCCTGTTGTCAGTAAACAGGTCTTAAGGATCCTGGCCATTTAGTCAAGTATCAGGTCGTAAGGAACCCGGCCATCTAGACAAGTAAATAGTTCTTAACGATCCTGGCCCTATAGTCAAGTAAATAGGTCTTAAGGATCCTGTCCCTGTAGTCAAGTAAACAGGTCTTAAGGAGCCTGGCAATGTAATCAAGTAAACAGGTCATAAGGATCCTGGCCATGTAGTCAAGTAAATAGGTCTTAAAAATCCTGACCCTGTAGTACAAGTAAATAGGTCTTAAGAATCCTGGCCCTGTATTCAAGTAAATATGTCTTAATGATCCTGGACCTGTAGTCTAGTAAATAGGTCTTAAGGATCCTGCCCCTGTAGTCAGTAAAAAGGTCGTAAGGATCCTGGCCATGTAGTTAAGTAAATATTTCTTAAAGATCCTGGCCCTGTAGTCAATTAAACATGTCTTAAGGATCCTGGCCATGTAATCAAGTAAACAGGTCGCAAGGATCCTGGCCAAGTACTCAAGTAAATAGGTCTTTAGGTTCCTAGCCCTGTAGTCAATTATACAAGTCTTAAGGATCCTGACCATGTAGTCAAGTAAACAAGTTGTAAGGATCCAGGCCATGTAGTAAGTATATAGGTCTTAATATTCCTGGCCATGTAGTCAAGTATCAGTTCGTAAGGATCCTGTTCATGTAGTCAAGTAAATTGGTCTTAAGTATTCAGGCCGGTTTTCACGTAAATAGGTCTTAAGTATCCTGGCCCTGTAGTCAATTAAACAGGTCTTAAGGATCCTAGCCTTGTAGTCAATAAACAGGTCTTAAGGATCCTGGCCACGTAGTCAAGTAAACAGATCTTAATGATCCTGGCCATGTAATCAAGTAAAGAGTTCGTAAGGATCCTGGCAATGTAGTCAATTAAATAGGTCTTAAATATCCTGGCCCTGTAGTCAATTTAAATAGGTCTTAAGGATATTGGCCCTGTAGTCAAGTAAACAGGTCTTAAGGATCCTCTCCATGTATTCAAGAAAACATGTCGTAAGAATCTTGGCCATGTAGGTAAGTAAATAGGTCTTAAGGATCCTGGCCCTGTAGTCAATTAAATAGGTCTTAGGGATCCTGGCCCTGTAGTCAAGTAAACAGGTCTTACATATCCTGGCCATGTAGTAAAGTAAACATGTCGTATGGATCCTGGCCATGTAGTAAAGTAAATAGTTCTTAAGGATCCTGGCCCTGTAGTCAATTAAAGAGGTCTTAAGGATCCTGTCCATGTAGTCAAGTAAACAGGTCGTAAAGATCCTAGCCATGTAGTCAAGTAAATATGTCTTAAGGATCCTGGCCCTTTAGTCAAGTAAATAGGTCTTAATTTTCCTGGCCCTGTAGTCAAGTAAATAGGACTTAAGGAGCATTGCCCTGTAGTCAAGTAAACAGGTTTTAGAGATCCTGGCCATTTAGTCAAGTAAACATGTCATCAGGATCCTGGCCATGTATTGAAGTAAATAGGTCTTAAGGATCCTGCCACTGTATTCAAGTTAATATGTGTTAAGGATCCTGGCCCTGTAGTCAAGTAAACAGGTCTTAAGGATCCTAGCCCTGTTGTCAAGTAAACAAGTCGTAAATAAGGATCCTGGCCATGTAATCAAGTAAACAGGTCGCAAGGATCCTGGCCAAGTACTCAAGTAAATAGGTCTTTAGGTTCCTAGCCCTGTAGTCAATTATACAAGTCTTAAGGATCCTGACCATGTAGTCAAGTAAACAAGTTGTAAGGATCCAGGCCATGTAGTAAGTATATAGGTCTTAATATTCCTGGCCATGTAGTCAAGTATCAGTTCGTAAGGATCCTGTTCATGTAGTCAAGTAAATTGGTCTTAAGTATTCAGGCCGGTTTTCACGTAAATAGGTCTTAAGTATCCTGGCCCTGTAGTCAATTAAACAGGTCTTAAGGATCCTAGCCTTGTAGTCAATAAACAGGTCTTAAGGATCCTGGCCACGTAGTCAAGTAAACAGATCTTAATGATCCTGGCCATGTAATCAAGTAAAGAGTTCGTAAGGATCCTGGCAATGTAGTCAATTAAATAGGTCTTAAATATCCTGGCCCTGTAGTCAATTTAAATAGGTCTTAAGGATATTGGCCCTGTAGTCAAGTAAACAGGTCTTAAGGATCCTCTCCATGTATTCAAGAAAACATGTCGTAAGAATCTTGGCCATGTAGGTAAGTAAATAGGTCTTAAGGATCCTGGCCCTGTAGTCAATTAAATAGGTCTTAGGGATCCTGGCCCTGTAGTCAAGTAAACAGGTCTTACATATCCTGGCCATGTAGTAAAGTAAACATGTCGTATGGATCCTGGCCATGTAGTAAAGTAAATAGTTCTTAAGGATCCTGGCCCTGTAGTCAATTAAAGAGGTCTTAAGGATCCTGTCCATGTAGTCAAGTAAACAGGTCGTAAAGATCCTAGCCATGTAGTCAAGTAAATATGTCTTAAGGATCCTGGCCCTTTAGTCAAGTAAATAGGTCTTAATTTTCCTGGCCCTGTAGTCAAGTAAATAGGACTTAAGGAGCATTGCCCTGTAGTCAAGTAAACAGGTTTTAGAGATCCTGGCCATTTAGTCAAGTAAACATGTCATCAGGATCCTGGCCATGTATTGAAGTAAATAGGTCTTAAGGATCCTGCCACTGTATTCAAGTTAATATGTGTTAAGGATCCTGGCCCTGTAGTCAAGTAAACAGGTCTTAAGGATCCTAGCCCTGTTGTCAAGTAAACAAGTCGTAAAGATCCGGTTCCTGTAGTCAAGTAAATAGGTCTTAAGGATCCTTGCGCTTTAGTCAATTAAACAGGTCTAAATGATCCTGGCCATGTAGTCAAGTAAAAATGTCGTAAGGATATTGGCCATGTAGTCAAGAAAATATGTTTTAAAATCCTGGCACTGTAGTCAAGGAAACATGTTTTAAGGATCCTGGCCATGTAGTCAAGTAAACAGGTCGCAAGGATACTGGCCATGTAGTCAAGTAAATAGGTCTTAAGGATCCTGGACCTGTAGTCGAGTAAATAGTTCTTAAGGATACTGGCCCTGTAGACAAATAAACAGGTCTTAAGGATCCTGGCCATGTAATCAAGTAAAGAGTTCGTAAGGATCCTGGCAATGTAGTCAATTAAATAGTACTTAAAGATCCTGGACCTGTATTCAAGTAATAGGTCTTAAGAATCTTGGCCCTGTTGTCAAGTAAATATGTCTTAAGTATCCAGGCCCTGTAGTCAAGTAAACAGGTCTTAAGGTTACTCGCCTTGTAGTCAATAAACAGGTCTTAAGGATCCTGGCCACGTAGCCAAGAAATTAGATCTTAAGGATCCTGGTCCTGTAATCAATTAAATAGGTCTTAAAGATCCTTGCCCTGTAGTCAAGAAAATAGGTCTTAAGTTTACTAGCCCTGTAGCCAAGTAAACAGGTAATATTGATACTAGCCATGTAGTCAAGTAAACAGGTCGTAAGGATCCTGGCCATGTAGTCAATTAACAGGTCTTAGGGATCCTGGCCATGTAATCAAGTAAATAGGTCTTAAGGATCCTTGCCCTGTAGTCAAGTAGACAGGTCTTAATGTTCCTGGCCATGTATTCAAGAAAACAGGTCGTAAGTGTCTTGGCCATGTAGTTAAGTAAATAGGTCTTATGGATCCTGGCCATGTAGTTAAGTAAATAGGTCTTAAGGATACTGGCTCTGTAGTTAAGTAAACAGGTCCTAAGGATACTGGCCCTGTAGTCAAGTAAACAGGTCTTAAGAATCCTGGCCATGTATTCAAGTAAATATGTCGTCAGGATCCTGGCCATGTAGTCAAGTAAATAGGTCTTAAGCATTTTGACCCTGTAGTAAGTAAATAGGTCTTAGGAATCCTGGCCCTGTAGTCAAGTAAACAGGTCTTAATGATCCTGGCCATGTAGTAAAGTTGAAGGTCGCAAGGATTCTGGCCATGTCGTCAAGTAAATAGGTCTTAAGGGTCCTGGCCCAGTATAAAAGTACTTATCTCTTAAGGATCCTGGCCATGTAGTCAAGTAAAAAGGTCGTAAGGATCCTGGCCCTGTAGTTAAGTAAAGAGGTCTTAATGATCCTGGACATGTAGTCAAGAAACATGTCGTAAGGATTCTGGCCATGTAGTTAAGTAAATAGGTTTTAAGGATCCTGGCCCTGTAGTTAAGTAAATAGGTCTTAATGATCCTGGACATGTAGTCAAGAAACATGTCGTAAGGATTCTGGCCATGTAGTCAAGTAAATAGATCTTATGGATCCTGGCACTGTAGTTAAGTAAATAGGTCTTAAGCATCCTGCTCATGTAGTCAAATAAACAGGTACTAAGGATCCTGACCATGTAGTCAAGCAAACAGGTCTTAAGGATCCTGGCCATGTATTCAAGTAAACAGGTCGTAAAGAACCTGGCCATGGAGTCAAGTAAAAAGGTCTTAACGATCCTGGCCTTTGTATTCAAGTAAACAGGTTTTAAGGATCATGGCCCTGTAGTCAAGAAAATAGGTCTTAAGTATCCTTGGCCTGTAGTCAAGTAAACAGTTCTTAAGGAACCAAGACATGTAGTCAAGTAAACATTTCGTAAGGATCCTGGCCATCTAGTCAAGTATATAGTTCTTAAGGATCTTGGCCCTGTAGTTAAGTAAACAGTTCTTAATTATCCTGTCAATGTAGTCAAGTAAACAGGTCGCAAGGATCAGGGCCATGTAGTCAAATGAATAGGTCTAATTGATCCTTTTCCTGTAGTCAAGTAAATAGGTCTTAAGGATCCTGGCCCTGTAATCAAGTAAACAAGTCTTAAGGATCCTGACCATGTAGTCAATTAAACAGGTCGTAAGGATACGGGCCATGTAGTTAAATAAATTGGTCTTAAAGAACCTGGCCATATATTCATGTAAACAGGTCGTAGGGATCTTGGCCATGTAGTCAAGTAAATAGGTCTAAAGAATTCTGGCCCTGTAGTCAAGTAAATAGGTCTTAAGTATCCAGGCCCTGTAGTCACGTAAACAGGTCTTCAGGATCCTGGCCATGTATTTAAATAAACAGGTAGTATGGATCCTGGCCATGTAGTCAAGTAAATAGGTCTTAAGGATCCTGGCCCTGTATTCAAGTAAATAGGTCTTAAGGATTCTGGCCCTGTAGTCAAATAAACAGGTCCACATACACTTCCATGTAGTCAAGTGAACAGGTCTTAAGGAACCTGGCCATGTAGTCATGTAAATAGGTCTTAAGGATCCTGGCCTTGTAGAAAAGTAAATAGCTCTTAAGGATCCTGGCCATGTATTCAAGTAAACAGGTTTTAAAGATCCTGGCCCTGTAGTCAAATAAACGATCTTAAGGATCCTGGCCCTGTAGTCAAGTAAACAGCTCTTAAGGATCCTGGCCATGTAGTCAAGTAAACAGGTCGTAAGGATCCTGGCCATGTAATCAAGTAAATAGGTCTTAAGTATCCTGATCCAGTAGTCAATGAAATATCTTTTAAGGATCCTGGCCCTGTAGTCAAATAATCAGATTCTAAGGATACTGCCATGTAGTCAAGTAAACAGGTGTAAGGATACTGGACATGTAGTAAAGTAAATAGGTCTTAACGATCCTGGCCCTCTATAAAAGTAAATAGCTCTTAAGGATCCTGGCCATGTTGTCAAGTAAACAGGTCGTAATGATCCTGGCCCTGTAGTCAAGTAAACAGGTCTTAATGATCCTGACCATGAAGTCAAGTAACAAGTCGTAAGTATTCTAGCCAAATATTCAAGTAAATATGTCTTAAGGATCCTAGCCCTGTAGTCAAGTAAACAGGTCTTAAGGATCCTGGCACTTTAGTCTAGTAAATAGGTCTTAAGGATCCAGGACATGTAGACAAATATATAGGTCTTAAGGATCCTGGACTTGTAGTCAAGTAAATAAGTCTTAAGGATCTTGGCTTTGTAGTCAAGTAAACAGGTCTTTAGGATCCTGGCCCTGTAGTCAAGTAAATAAGTCTTAAGGATCCTGGCCCTGTAGTCAAGTAAACAGGTCTTAAGGATCCTGGCCATGTATAAAATTAAATAGCTCTTAAGGATACTGATCATGTAGTCAAGTAAACAGGTCGTAAGGATCCTGGCCCTGTAGTCAAGTAAACAGGTCTTAATGATCCTGGTAATGTAGTAAATTTACAGGTCGTAAACATTCTGGCCATGTAGTCAAGTAAATAGATATTAAGGACCTGGCCCTGTAGTTAAGTAAATAGGTCTTAAGGATCCTGGCACTGTAGTCAAGTAAACAGGTCCTAAGGATCCTTGCCCTGTACTCAAGCAAACAAGTCCTAAGTATCCTGGCCATGTATTCAAGTAAAGAGGTCTTAACGATCCTGGACCTGTAATCAAGTAAATAGGTCTTACAGACCCTGGCCCCTTAGTCAAGTACACAGGTCTAAAGGATCCTGGCCATGTAGTCAAATAAACAAACCATAAGGATCTTGGCTATGTACTCAAGTAAACAGGTCGTAAGGATCCTGGCCAAGTAGTTAAGTAAATATGTCTTAAGGATCCTGGCCCTGTAGTCAAGTAAACAGGTCCTAAGGATCCTGACCCTGTAGTAAATCAAACAGGTCTTAAATATCCTGGCCATATATTCAAGTAAACAGGTCGTAAAGAACCTGGCCATGTAGTCAATTAAATAGGTCTTAAGGATCCTGGCCCTTGTATTCAAGTAAACAGGTTTTAAGGATCATGGCCCTGTAGTCAAGGAAATAGGTCTTAAGTATCCTTGCCCTGTAGTCAAGTATACAGTTCTTAAGGAAGCTTCCCATGTAGTCAAGTAAACATTTCGTAAGGATCCTGGCCATCTAGTCAAGTATATGTGTCTTAAGGATTCTGTCTAAGTAGTCAAGTAAATAGGTTTTAAGGAGAATGGCCATGTTGTCAAATAAATAGGACTCAATTATCCTGGCCATGTAGTCAAGTAAATATTTCGCATGGATCAGTGTCATGTAGTCAAATAAATAGGTCTAACGGATCATGTTCCTGTAGTCAAGTAAATAGGTCTTAAGGATCCTGGCCATGTATTCATGTTAACAGATCGTAGGGATCTTGGCCATGTAGTCAAGTAAATAGGTCTTAAGAATTCTGGCCCTGTAGTCAAGTAAATAGGTCTTAAGGATCCTGGATCTGAAGTCAAATAAACAGGTCTTAGGGGTCCTAGCCAAGAAGTCAAGTTAACAGGTCGTAAGTCTCTTGGCCATGTAGTCAAGTAAATAGGTCTTAAGGATCCGGGCCATGTAGTCAAATAAATAAGTCTTAAGGATCCTGGCCTTGTAGTGAATTAAATAGGTCATAAGGATCCTGGCCCTATATTCAATTAAACAGGTCTTAATGATCCTGGCCATGTAGTCAAGTAAACAGGTCTTAATGATCCTGGCCATGTAGTCAAGTAACAGGTCGTAAGGATTCTGGCCATGTAGTCAAGTAAATAGGTCTTAAGGATCCTGGCACTGAAGTCAAATAAACAGGTCTTAAGGGTCCTAGCCATGAAGTCAAGTTAAAAGGTCGTAAGTCTCTTGGCAATGTAGTCAAGTAAATAGTTCTTACAGAACCTGGACCCTTAGTCAAGTACACAGGTCTTAAGGAACCTGGCCATGTAGTCAAGTAAACAAACCTTAAGGATCTTGGCCATGTAGTCAAGTAAAGATGTCGCAAGGATCCTGGCCAAGTAGTTAAGCAAACAGGTCTTAAGGATCCTGGCCCTGTAATCAAGTAAACAGGTCTTAAGTATCCTGGCCATGTAGTCAAATAAACAGGTCACAAGGATCATGGCCGTGTAGTCAAATAAATAGGTCTAAAGGATTCTGTCCCTGTAGTCAAGTAAAGAGGTCTTAAGTATACTGGCCATTTAGTCAAGCAAACAAGTCCTAAGGATCCTAGCCATGTATTCAAGTAAAGAGGTCTCAACGATCCTGGCCCTGTAGTCAAGTAAATAGGTCTTACAGACCCTGGCCCCTTAGTCAAGTACACAGGTCTAAAGGATCCTGGCCATGTAGTCAAGTAAACAGGTCGTAAGGATTCTTTCCTGTAGTCAAGTAAACAGGTCTTAATGATCCTGGACATGTAGTAAAGTTGCAGGTCGTAAGGATTCTGGCCATGTAGTCAAGTAAATAGGTCTTAAGGATCCTGGCCCTCTATAAAAGTATTTAGATCTTAAGGATCCTGGCAATGTTGCCAAGTAAACAGGTCGTAAGGATATTGGCCATGTAGTCAAATAAATAAGTCTTAAGGATACTGGCCTTGTAGTGAAGTAAATAGGTCATAAGGATCCTGGCCCTATAGTCAATTAAACATGTCTTAAGGATCCTGGCCATGTAGTCAAGTAAACAGGTCTTAATGATCCTGGACATGTAGTAAAGTTACAGGTCGTAAGTCTCTTGGCCATGTAGTCAAGTAAATAAGTCTTAAGGATCCGGGCCATGTTGTCAAATAAATAAGTCTTAAGGATCCTGGCCTTGTAGTGAAGTAAATAGGTCATAAGGATCCTGGCCCTATAGTCAATTAAACAGGTCTTAAGGATCCTGGACTTGTAGTCAAGTACACAGGTCTTAAGTATCCTGGGCTTGTAGTCAAGTAAATATGTCTTAAGGATCCTTGCCCTATAATAAAATAAATAGTTCTTAAGAATCCTGACACTTTAGTCAAATAAAAAGATCTTAATGAACCTGGCCATGTAATCAAGTAAACTGGTCGTAAGGATGCTGGCCATGTAGTCAATTAATAAGGTCTTTTGGATCCTGGTCCTGTAGTCAAGTAAAGAGGTCTTAAGGATCCTGGCCATGTAGTTATGTAAACAAGTCGTAAGGATTTTGGCAATGTAATCAAGTAAATGGATCTTAAGGATACTGGCCCTGTTGTCAAGTAAATATGACTTAAGTATCCTGTTCATGTAGTCAAGTAAGTATGTCTTAAGGATCCTGGCCATGTAGTCAAGTAAACAAGTTGTAATGACCCTGGCCATGTAGTCAAGTAAATAGGTCTTAAGGATCCTAGCCCTGTAGTAATGTAAAAAGGTCTTAAGGATCCTGGCCCTGTAGTCAAGTAAACAGGTCCTAAGGATCCTGCTCATGTAGTCAAGTAAACAGGTCGTAAGGATCCTGGCCATGTAGTCAAGTAAATAGGTCTTAAGGATCCTGGACCTGTATGCTAGTAAATAGGTCTTAACGATCCAGGCAATGTAGTTAATTAAATAGGTAATAAGGATCCTGGCCCTGTAGTCAAGTAAATAAGTCTTAAGGATTCTGGCCCTCTAGTCAAGTAAACAGGTCTTAAGGACCCTGTATTGTAGTGAAGTAAACATGTCGTAAGTATCCTAGCCATGTAGTCAAGTAAATAGGTCTTATGGATCCTGGCCATGTAATCAAATAAATAGGTCTTAAGGATCTTGGCCTTGTAGTCAAGTAAATAGGTCTTATGGATCCTGGCCCTGTAGTCAAGTAAAGAGGTCTTAAGGATCCTGGCCATGTAGTCAAGTAAACAGTTCGTAAGGATCATTGCCATGTAGTCAAGTAAATAGGTCTTAATGATCCTGGCCCAGTAGTCAAGTAAATAGGTTTAAGGATACTGGCCCCGAAGTCAAGTAAATAGGTCTTAAGGATCCTGGTCATGTAGTCAAGTAAACAGCTCGTAAGGATCCTGGCCATGTAGTCAAGTAAATATGTCTTAAGGATCCTGGACCTGTAGTCAACTAAATAGTTCATAAGTATCCTGGCCCTGTATACAAGTCAATTAATAATGTCTTTTGGATCCTGGTCCTGTATTCAAGTAAACAGGTCTTAAGGATCCTGGCCATGTAGTTATGTAAACAAGTCGTAAGGATTTTGGCAATGTAATCAAGTAAATGGATCTTAAGGATACTGGCCCTGTTGTCAAGTAAATATGTCTTAATTATCCTGTTCATGTAGTCAAGTAAGTATGTCTTAAGGATCCTGGCCATGTAGTCAAGTAAACAAGTTGTAATGATCCTGGCCATGTAGTCAAGTAAATAGGTCTTCAGGATCCTAGCCCTGTAGTAATGTAAACAGGTCTTAAGGATCCTGGCCCTATAGTCAAGTAAATAGGTCCTAAGGATCCTGCTCATGTAGTCAAGTAAACAGGTCGTAAGGATCCTGGCTATGTAGTCTAGTAAATAGGTCTAACGGATCCTGGACCTGTATGCTAGTAAATAGGTCTTAAGGATCCTGGCCCTGTAGTCAAATAAACAGGTCTTAATGATCCTGGCCATGTAGTCAAGTTAACAGGTCGTAAGGATCCTGGCCATGTAGTCAAGTTAACAGGTCGTAAGGATCCTTGCCATGTAAGTCAAGTAAATAGGTCTTAAGGATCCTGTCCCCGTAGTCAAGTAAATAGGTATTAAGGATCCTGGCCATGTAGTTAATTAAATAGGTAATAAGGATCCTGGCCCTGTAGTCAAGTAAATAATTCTTAAGGATTCTGGCCCTCTAGTAAAGTAAATAGGTCTTAAGGATCATGGACCTCTATTCAAGTAAACAGGTCTTAAGAATCCTGGCCCTGTATTCAAGTAAATAGGTTTTAAGGATCCTGGCACTGTAGTCAAGTAAACAGGTCTTAAGGATCTTGGCCATGTAGTCAAGAAAATAGGTCTTAAGTATCCCGGCCCTGTTGTTAGTAAACAGATCTTAAGGATCCTGGCCATGTAGTCAAGTTAACAGGTCGTAAGGATCCTGGCCATGTAGTCAAGTTAACAGGTCGTAAGGATCCTTGCCATGTAGTCAAGTAAATAGGTCTTAAGGATCCTGTCCCCGTAGTCAAGTAAACAGGTCTTAAGGATCCTGGCCATGTAGTCAAGTAAATAGGTCATAATGATCCTGGCCATGTATTCATGTAAATAGGTCTTAAGGATCCTGGCCCTGTAGTCAAGTAAATAAGTCTTAAGGATCCTGGCCCTGTTGTCAAGTAAACAGGTCTTAAGAATCCTGGCCATGTAATCAAGTAAACAGATCGTAAGAATACTCGGCATGTTATAAAGTAAACAGGTCTTAATGATACTGGCCATGTAGTCAACTAACAAGGACGTAAGGATACTCGGCATGTTATAAAGTAAATAGGTCTCAAAGATCCTGGCCATGTAGTTAACTAAACAGGTCCTAAGGACCATGTCCCTGTAGTCAAGTAAATAGGTCTTAAGGATTCTAGCCCTGTAGTCACGTAAACAGGTCTTAAGGATCCTGGCCATGTAGTCAAGTAAACAGGTCGTAAGGATCCTGGACATGTAGTCAAGTAAATAGGTCTAAAAGATCCTGGCCGTGTAGTCAAGTAAACAGGTCTTAAGGATCCTGGCCCTGTAGTCAAGTAAACAGGTCTTAAGGATACTGGTCATGTAATCAATTAAACAGGTCGTAAGGATACTGGCCATGTAGTCAAGTTAATAGGTCTTAAGTATCCTGTCCATGTTGTCAAGTTAAAATATCGTAAATATCCTGGCCCTGTAGTCAAGTAAACAGATTTTAAGGATCCTGGCCATGTAGTCAATTAAACAGGTTGTATGGATCCTTGCCATGTAGTCAAGTAAACAGGTCTTAAGGATCCTGGCCATGCAGTCAAGTAAACAGGTCTTAAGGATCCTGGCCATGTAGTTAAATAAATATGTCTTAAGTATACTGGCCCTGTAGTCAAGTAAACTGGTCTTAAGAATCCTGGCCATTTATTAAAATAAACAGGTCATAAGGATTTGGCCATGTAGTCAAGTAAACAGGTCTTAAAGATCCTGGCCATGAATTTAAGTAAATATATCATAAGTATCCTGGCCCTGTAATCAAGTAAATAAATCTTAAGTATCCTGGACCTGTAGTCAAGAAAACAGGTCTTAAGGATCCTGGCCATGTAGTCAAGTAAACAAGTTGTAATGATCCTGGCCCTATAGTCAAGTAAATAGGTCTTAAGGATCCTGGCTCTGTAGTCAAGAAAACATGTCTTAAGTATTCTGGCCATGTATTCAATTAACAAGTGTAAGGATCCTGGCAATGTAGTCAAATAAATAGGTTTTAAGGATCCTGGCCCTGTAGTTAAGTAAATAGGTTTTATAGATCCTGGTCCTGTAGACAAATAAAGAGATCTTAAAGATCCTGACCATGTGATCAAGTAAACTGGTTGTAAGGATTCTGGCCCTGTATTCAAGTAAACAGGTCTTAAGTATCTTGGGCATGTAGTCAAGTAAACCGGTTGTAAGTATCATGGCCATGAAGTCAAGTAAATAGGTGTTAAGTATCCTGGCCCTGTAGTCAAGTAAACAGGGCTTAAGGATCCTGGACATGTAGTCATGTAAACAGGTCGTATGGATTCTGACCATGTAGTCTAGTAAAAAGTCTTAAGTATCCTGGCCCTGTAGTCAAGTAAATATTTCTTAAGTATATTGGCTCTGTTGTCAAGTATACAGGTCTTAAGGATCCTGGTCATGTAGTCAAGTAAACAGGTCGTAAGGATCCTGGCCATATAGTCAAGTAAACAGGTCGTAAGGATCCTGGTCATATAGTTAAGTAAATAAGTCTCAAGGATCCTGGCCATGTAGTCAAGTAAACAGGTCGTAAGGATACTGGCCATGTAGTAAGTAAATAGTTCTTAAGGATCCTGGCCATGTAATCAAGTAAATATGTCTTAAGTATCCTGGCCCTGTAGTCAAGTAAACTGGTCTTAAGAATACTGGCCATGTAGTCAAGTAAACAGGTCATAAGGATCATGGCCATGAAGTTAAGTAAATAGATCATAAGTATCCTGGCCCTGTATTCAAGTAAATAAATCTTAAGTATCCTGGCCCTGTAGTCAAGTAAACAGGTCTTAAGGATCCTGGCTTGTTGCCAAGTAAACATGTCGTAAGGATCCTGGCCATGTAGTCAAGTAAATAGGTCATAAGTATACTGGCCCTGTAGTCAAGCAAATAGGTCTTAAGGATCCTGGCCCCGTAGTCAATTAAACAGGTCTTAAGGATCCTGGCCATTTAGTCAAGTAAACAGATCTTGAGGATCCTGGCCATGTAATCAAGTAAATAGTTCTTAAGGAGCCTGTACCTGAAGTCAAGTAAATATGTCTTAAGGATCCTGGCCCTGTAGTTAAGTAAATAGGTCCTAAAGATCCTGGCCCTGTAGTCAAATAATTGGATCTTAAGGTTCCTGGCCATTTAGTGAAGTAAACAGGTCGTAAGTATCCTGGCCATGAAGCCAAGTAAATAGGTCTTAAGCTTCCTGGCCCTGTAGACAAAGTAAATAGGTCTTAAGGATCCTGGTACAGTAGTCAAGTAAAGAGATCTTTAGGATCCTGTCCATGTAGTCAAGTAAACAGGTTTAAGGATCCTGGCTTGTTGTTAAGTACACATGTCGTAAGAATCCTGGCCATGTAGTCAAGTATATAGGTCTTAAGTATTCTGGCTCTGTAGTCAAGCAAATAGGTCTTAAGAATCCTGGCCCTGTAGTCAATTACACAGGTCTTAAGAATACTGGTCTTATAGTCAATTAAACCGGTCGTAAGGATCCTGGCCATGTAGTCTTGTAAAAAGTTTTAAGGATCGTGGTCCCATAGTCAATTAAACAGGTCCTAAGGATCCTGGTCATTTAGTCAAGTATACAGGTCGTAAGGATCCTGGCTATGTATTCAAGTAAATAGGTCTTAAGGATCCTGCCCCTGAAGTCAAGTAAATAGGTCTTAAGTATCCTGGCCCTGTAGTCAAGTAAACAGGTCTTAAGGATCCTGGCCATGTAGTCAAGTAAACAGGTCGTAAGGATCCTGGCCCTGTAGCCTAGTAAAAAGTCTTAAGGATCCTGTCCCTGTTGTAAAGTAATTAGGTCCTAAGGATATTGGTTCTGTAGTAAATATACAGGTCTTAAGGATACTGGGCATGTAGTCAAGTAAACAGGTAGTAAGGATCCTGGCCATGTAGTCAAGTAAACAGGTCGTAAGAATCCTGGCCATGTAGTCAAGTAAATAAGTCTTAATGATCCTGGCCATTTAGTCAAGTAAACAGATCTTAAGGATACTGGCCATTACTTCAAGTAAATAAGTCTTAAGGATCCTGGCCATGTAGTCAAGTAAATATGTCTTAAGTATCCTGGCCCTGTATTCAAGTAAACTGGTCTTAATGATCCTGGCCATGTAGTCAAGTAAATAGATCATAAGTATCCTGGCCCTGTATTCAAGTAAACAGGTCTTAAGGATCCTGGCTTGTAGTCAAGTAAATAGATCATAAGGATCCTTGCCTTGTAGTCAAATAAACAGATTTTAAGGATGCTGTCCCTGTAGTCAAGTAAACAGGTCGTAATGATCCTGGCCAAGTAGTCAAGTTAATAGTTCTTAATGATCCTGGCCCTGTAGTCAAATAAATAGGTCTTAAGGATACTGACCCTTTAGTCAAGTAAACAGGTTTTAATGATCCTGGCCACGTAGTTAAGTAAATAGGTCGTAAGGATCCTGTTCATGTAGTCAAGTAAATAGATCTTAAGTATCCTGGCCCTGTAGTCAATTAAATTTGTCTTAAGGATCCTGGCCATGTGGTCAAGTAATCAGGTCTTAAGAATCCTGGCCATGTTGTCAAGTAAACATGTCGTAAGGATCCTATCCATGTAGTCAAGTAAAGAGGTCTTAAGGATCCTGGTCCTGTAGTCAAGTATATAGGTCTTAAGGATACTGGCATTGTAGTAAAGTAAAAGTTCTTAAGGATCCTGGCTCTGAAGTCAAGTAAATAGGTCTTAAGTATTCTGGCCCTGTAGTCAAATAAACAGGTCTTAAGGATCCTGGCCATGTAGTCAAGTTAAAAAGTCGTAAGTATCCTGGCCATGTTTGCAAGTAAATAGGTCTTAAGGATTCTAGCCATGTAGTCAAATAAATTGGTCTTAAGGATCCTGGCCTTGTATTCAAGTAAATAGGTCTTAAAGATCTTGGCCCTGTAGTCTAGTATACAGGTCTTAAGGATCTTAGCCATGTAGTCAAGTAAAGCAGTCTTAAGGATCCTGGCTATGTAGTCAAATAAATAGGTCTTAAGGATCCTGGCTTTGTAGTCAAGTAAATATTTCTCTAGGATCCTGGCCCTGTAGTCAAGTAAACAGGTCCTAAAGATCCTGGACATGTAATCAAGTAAACACTTCGTAAGGATCCTGGCCATGAAGTCAAGTAAAAAGGTCTTAAGGATCCTGGCCATGTAGTCAAGTAAATAAGTCTTAAGGATACTGGCATTGTAGTCAAGTAAATATTTTTTTAGGATCCTGGCCCTGTAGTCAAGTAAAGAGGTTTTAAGGATCCTGGTCCTCTAGACAAATAAAGAGATCTTAAAGATCCTGACCATGTGATCAAGTAAACTGGTCGTAAGGATTCTGGGCCTGTAGTCAGGTAAAAAGGTCTTAAGTATCATGGCCATGAAGTCAAGTAAACAGGTCTTAAGTATCCTGGCCCTGTAGTCAAGTAAACAGGTCTTAAGGATCCTGGACATTTAGTCATGTAAACTGGTCGTATGGATCCTGACCATGTAGTCAAGTAAATAGCTCTTAAGTATCATGGCCCTGAAGTCAAATAAATAGGTCTTAAGTATCCTGGCCCTGTAGTCAATTAAACAGGTCTTAAGGATCCTGGCCCTGTAGTCAAGTAAACACGTCGTAAGTATCCTGGCCATGTAGTCTAGTAAAAAGTCTTAAGGATCCTGGCCTTGTAGTCAAGTAAATAGTTCTTAAGTATACTGGCTCTGTTGTCAAGTATACAGGTCTTAAGGATCCTGGCCATGTAGTCAAGTAAATAGGTCTTAAGAATCCTGGCCATGTAATCAAGTAAATATGTCTTAAGTATCCTGGCCATGTAATCAAGTAAATATGTCTTAAGTATCCTGGCCCTGTAGTCAAGTAAACTGGTCTTAAAGATACTGGCCATGTAGTCAAGTAAACAGGTCATAAGGATCATGGCCATGAAGTTATTTGAAAGATCATAAGTATCCTGGCCCTGTATTCAAGTAAAAAAATCTTAAGGATCCTGGCCCTGTAGTCCAGTAATTAGTTCTTATGGATCCTGGTTTGTTGTCAAGTAAACATGTCGTAAGGATCCTGGTCATGTAGTCAAGTAAATAGGTCATAAGTATCCTGGCCCTGTAGTCGAGCAAATAGGTCTTAAGTATCCTGGCCCTGTAGTCAAGTAAACAGGTCTTAAGGATCCTGGACATTTAGTCATGTAAACTGGTCGTATGGATCCAGACCATGAAGTCAAATAAACAGGGCTTAAGGATCCTGGCCATATAGTTATGTTAACAAGTCGTTAGGAACCTGACCATGTAGTCAAGTAAATAGGTCTTAAGGATTCTGTCCATGTAGTCAATTAAATTGTTCTTAAGGATCCTAGCCCTGTATTCAAGTAAATAGGTCCTAAGGATACTGGCCCTGTAATCAAGTAAACAGGTCTTAAGGATCCTGACCATGTAGCTTAGTAAACAAGTCGTAAGGATACTGGCAATATTGTCAAGTAAATATATCTTAATGATGATGGCCCTGTAGTCAAGTATACTGGTCTTAAATATCCTGGCCATGTAGTCTTGTAAACAGGTCGTAAGGATACTGGCCATGCAGTCAAGTAAACAGGTCTTAAGGATCCTCGACATGTAGTCAAATAAAAATGTCTTACTGATCCTGATCCTGTTGTCAAGTAAAGAGGTCTTAAGGATCCTGGCCATGTAGTCAAATAAACAGGTCGTAGGGATACTGGCCATTTAGTCAAGTAAACAGTTCTTAAGTATCCTGTACATGTAGATTAGTAAACAAGACGTAAGTATCCTGGCAATGTTGTCAAGTAAATATGTCTTAAGGATGCTGGCCCTGTAGTCAAGTAAACAGGTCTTAAGGATCCTGGCCATGTATTCAAGTAAACAGGTCTTAAGTATCCTGGCCATGTAGTCATGTAAATAGGTCTTAAGAATGTTGGCCCTCTAGTAAAGTAAATATGTCTTATGTATCCTGGCCATGTAGTCAAGTAAATAGGTAGTAGGGATCCTGGCCATGTAGTCAAGTAAATAGGTCTTAAAGATCATGTCTCTGTAGTCAAGTAAACAGGTCTTAAGTATATTGGCCATGTAGTCAAGTAAACAGGTCAAAAGGATCTTGCTCATGTAATCAAGTAAAAATGTCGTATGGATTCTGGCAATGTAATCAAGTAATTAGGTCTTAAGAATCCTGGCCATGTATTCAAATAAATAGATCTTAAGTATCCTGGCCCTGTAGTCAAGTAAATGGATCTTAAGTATCCTGCACATGTAGTCAAGTAAACAGGTCGTAAGGATCATGGCCATGTAGTCAAGTAAATAGGTCAAAGGAATCCTGGCCCTGTAGTCAATCAATTAGGTCTTAAGGATCCTGGCCCTGTGTTCAAATAAACAGGTCATATAGAATTTTGGCCATGAAGTCAAGTAAATAAGTCTTAAGGATCCTGGCCATGTAGTCAAGTAAATAGGTCTTAAGGATCCTGGCCCTGTAGTCAAGTTAACAGGTCTTAAGGATTCTGGCCCTGTAGTCAAGTAAATAGGTCTTAAGAATCCTGGCCCTGTAGTCAAATAAATAGGTCATAAGTATCCTGGCCCTGTAATCAAGTAAACAGGTCTTAAGGATTCTGGCCATGTAGTCAACTTAACAGTTCGTATAGGATCCTGGCCATGAAGTCAAGTAAATAGGTCTAAAGGATCCTGGCCCTGTAGTCAAGTAAATATGTCATAGGGATCCTAGCCCTGTAGAAAAGTAAACAGGTCTTATGGATCCTGGCCATGTAGTCAAGTAAACAGGTCGTAAGGTTACATTCCATGTTGTCAAGTAAATAGTTCTTAAGGATCCTGGCCATGTAGTCAAGTAAATAGGTCTTAAGAACCCTGGCCCTGTATTCAAGTAAACAGGTCCTTAGGATCCTGGTCATGTAGACTTGTAAACAGGTCATAAGTATCCTGGCCATGTAGTCAAGTAAATAAGTCTTAAGGATCCTGGCCCTGTATTCAAATAAACAGGTCATATAGAATCTTGGCCATGAAGTCAAGTAAATAAGTATTAAGGATCCTGGCCATGTAGTCAAGTAAATAGGTCTTAAGTATCCTGGTCCTGTAGTCAAGTTAACAGGTCTTAAGGATTCTGGCCCTGTAGTCAATTAGATAGGTCTGAAGTATCCTGGCCCTGTAGTCAAGTAAACAGGTCTTAAGGATCCGGCCATGTAGTCAAGCTAATAGGTCTTAAAGATCCTGCCTTGTAGTCAAGTAAACAGGTCTTAAGTATCCTGGCCACGTAGTAAAGTAATCAGGTCGTAAGGATCTTATCCATGTAGTCAAGTAAATAGGTCTTAAGTGTCCTGGCCCTGTAGTCAAGTAAATATGTCTTAATTATCCTGGTCCTGTAGTCAAGTAAACAGGTCTTAATTATCCAAGCTATGTTGTCAAGTAAACATATCGTAAGGATCCTGGCCATGTAGTCAAGTAAATAGATCTTAAGGATCCTTGCCCTGTAGTCAAGTAATCAGGTCTTAAGGATCTTGGCTTGTAGTCAAGTAAACATGTTGTAAGGATCCTGGCCCTGAAATCAAGTAAACAGATCTTAAGGATCCTGGCCATGTAGTCAATTAACCATGTTTTAAGGATCCTGGCCCTTTAGTCAAGTAAATAGATCTTAAGGATACTTGCCCTGTAGTCAAGTAATCAGGTCTTAAGGAATTTGGCTTGTAGTCAAGTAAACATGTTTTAAGGACCCTGGCCATGTAATCAAGTAAATATGTATTAAGGATCCTGGCCCTGTAGTCAAATAAATAGGTCTTTAGGATCCTAGCCCTGTAGAAATGTAAATAGGTCTTTTGGATCCTGGCCATGTAGTCAAGTAAAATGGACTTAAGGATCCTTACCCTTTAGTCAAGTAAATAGATCTTAAGGATCCTGGCCCTCTAGTCAAGTAAACAGGTCTTAAGTATCATGGCCATGTAGTCTTGTAAACAGGTTGTAATGTTCCTGGCCATGTAGTCAAGTAAATAGGTTTTAAGGATCCTGGTCCTGTAGTCAATTAGATAGGTCTTAAAGATCCAGGCCCTATAGCCAAGTAAACAGTTATTAATGATCCTGGCAATGTAGTCAAGTAAACATGTCGTAATGATCCTGGCCATGTAGTCAAGTAAATAGGTCTTAATGATCCTGGCGCTGTAGTCAAGTAAATAGGTCTTAAGGATTCTGGCACTGTAGTGAAGTAAATAGATCGTAAGTATCCTGGCCCTGTAATCAATTAAATAGGTCAAAAGGATCCTGGTTCTGTAGTCAACTTAACAGGTCTTAAGGATCCTGGCCATGTAGTAAAGTAAACAGGTCATGAGGATCCTGGCCATAAAGTCAAGGAAACAGGTCTTAAGTATCCTGGACCTGTAGTCAAGTAAATAGGTTTTAAGGATACTGGACCTGTAGTCAAGTAAACAGGTCTTAAGGAACCTGGCCATGTAATCAAGTAAACAGGTCGTTAGGATCCTGGCCATGTAGTCAATTAAAAATATCTTAGGGATCCTGGTCCTGTAGACAATTAACCGGGTCTTAATAATCCTGGCCATGTAGTTAAGTAAACAAGTCGTAAGGATCCGGGCCATGTAGTTAAGTATATAGGTCTTAAGGATGCTGGCCGTGTAGTCAAGTAAATATGTCTTAAGTATCCTGGCCATGTAGTCAAGTAAATAAGTCTTAAGTATCCTGGCCCTGTAGTCAATTAAATATGTCTTAAGGATACTGACCCTGTAGTCAATTAAATAGGTCTTAAGGATCCTGGCCCTGTAATCAAGTAAACAGGTCTTAAAGATCCTGACCATGTAGTCTAGTAAACAGGTCGTAAAGATCCTGGTCATGTAGTCAAGTAAATAGATCTTAAGGATCCTGGCCCTGTAGTCAAGTAAATAGGTCTTAAGTATGCTGGCCCAGTAGTCAAGTAAATAGGTCTTAAGGATCCTAGCCCTGTAGACAAGTAAACCGGTCTTATGGATCCTGGACATGTAGTCAAGTAAGCAGGTCGTAAGGATACTTGCCATGTAGTCAAGTAAATAGGTCTTAAGGATCCTGGCCCTGTATTCAAGTAAATAGTTCTTAAGGATCCTGGCCCTGTAGACAAGTAAACAGCTCTTAAGGATCCTGGCAATGTAGTCTTGTAAAAAGGTCGTAAGGACCCTGGCCATGTAGTCAAGTAAACAGGTCTTAAGGATCCTGGCCATGTAGTCAATTAGATAGGTCTTATGTATCCTGGCCCTGTAGTCAAGTAAACATGTCTTAAGGATCCTGGCCCTTTAGCCAAGTAAACAGGTCTTAATGATCCTAGACATGTAATCAAGTAAACAGGTCGTAAGAACCCTGGCCATGTAGTTAAGTAAAAAGGTCTTAGGGATCCTGGTCCTGTAGTCAATTAAAGAAGTCTTGAGGATCCTGGCCATGTAGTTAAGTTAACAAGTCGTAAGGATCCTGGCCATGTAATAAAGTATATAAGTCTTAAGTATGCTGGCCCTGAAGTCAAGTAAATATGTCTTAAGTATCCTGGCCATGTAGTGAAGTAAATAGGTCTTAAGTATACTGACCCTGTAGTCAAGTAAACAGGTCTTAAGTATCCTGCCCACGTAGTCAAGTAAACAGGTCGTAAGGATCCTTGCCATGTAATCAAGTAAATAGGTCTTAAGTATCCTGGCCCTGTAGTCAATTAAATAGGTCTTAAGGATTCTGGCACTGTAGTCAAGTAAACAAGTCTTAAGGATACTGGCCATGTATTCAAGTAAAGAGATCGTAAAGATCCTGGCCATAAAGTCAAGTAAACAAGTCTTAAGAATCCTGGCCCTGTAGTCAAGTAAATAGGTATTAAGGATCCTGGTCCTGTAGTCAAGTAAACAGGTATTAAGTATACTGGCCATGTACTCAAGTAAACAAGTCATAAGGATCCTGGCCATGAAGTCAAGTAAATAGGTCTTAAGGTTCCTGGTCCTGTAGACAAATAAATAAGTTTAAGGATCCTAGCCCTGTAGACAAGTAAACATGTCTTATGGATTCTAACCATGTAGTCATGTAAACAGGTCGTAAGTATCCTTGCCATGTAGTCTAGTAAATAATTCTTAAGGATCCGGGGCCTTTTGTAAGTTAAATAGGTCGTAATGATCCTGGCCCTGTAGTCAAGTAAACAGGTCTTATGGATCCTGGCCTTGTAGTCATGTAAACAGGTCGTAAAAATCCTCGCCATGTAGTCAAGTAAATAGGTCTTAAGAATCCTGGCCCTGTAGTCTAGTAAATAGGTCTTAAGGATTCTGACACTGTAGTCAAGTAAACTAGTCTTAAGGATCCTGGCCATGTAGTTAATTAAACAGGTAGTATAGGATCCTGGCCATGTAGTCATGTAAACAGGTCTTAAATATACTGGCCAAGTAGTCAAGTAAACAGTTCTCAAGGATCCAGAACAAGAAGTCAAGTAATTAGGTCTTAAGGATCCTGGCCCTGTAGTCAAGTAAATAGTTCTTAAGAATCCTGGCCCTATAGTCAAGTAAATATTTCTTAAATATCCTGGCCCTCTAGTCAAGTAAATAGGTCTTAAGTATCCTGGCCCTGTAGTCAAGTAATCAGGTCTTAAGTATCCTGGCCATGTAGTCAAGTAAATAAGTCTTAAGGATCCTGGCCCTGTAGTCAAGTAAATAGTACTTTAGGATCCTGGCCCTGTAGTTAAGTAAACAGGTCTTAAGGATCCTGGCTATGTAGTCAAATAAACAGTTCGTAAGGATCCTGGCCAAGTAGTCAAGTAAACATGTCGTAAGGATCATGGCCATGTAGTCAAGTAAATAGGTCTTAAGGATTCTGGCCCTGTATTTAAGTAAATAGGTCTTAAGGATACTGGCAATGTAGTCAAGTAAACTAGTCTTAAGGATCCTGGCCATGTAGTTAATTAAACAGGTAGTATAGGATCCTGGCCATGTAGTCATGTAAACAGGTCTTAATTATACTTGCCAAGTAGTCAAGTAAACAGGTCTCAAGGATCCAGAACAAGAAGTCAAGTTATTAGGTCTTAAGGATCCTGGCCCTGTAGTCAAGTAAATAGTTCTTAAGAATCCTGGCCCTGTAGTCAAGTAAATATTTCTTAAATATCCTGGCCCTCTAGTCAAGTAATTAGGTCTTAAGTATCCTGGCCCTGTAGTCAAGTAAATAGTTCTTTAGGATCCTGGCCCTGTAGTCAAGTAAACAGGTCTTAAGGATCCTGGCTATGTAGTCAAATAATCAGTTCGTAAGGATCCTGGCCAAGTAGTCAAGTAAATATATCTTAAGGATCCTGACCCTATAATAAAGTAAATATGTCTGAAGTATCCTGGCCCTGTTGTCAACTAAACTGGTCATAAGGATCCTTGCCATGTAGTCAAGTAAATAGGTCGTGAGGATACTGGCCATGTAGTCAAGTAAACAGGTCATAAGGATCATGGCCATGTAATTAAGTAAATAGGTCATAAGGATCCTGGGCCTGTAGTCTAGTATTTAAGTCTTAAGGATCCTGGCCCTGTAGTCAAGTGAACAGGTCTTGAAGTTCTTGGCTTCTAGTCAAGTAATCTTGTCGTAAGGACCCTGGCCATGTAGTCAAGTAAATAGGTCTTAAAGATCCTAGCCCTGTAGTCAAGTAAACAGATCTTAAGGATCATGGCCATGAAGTCAAGTAAATAGGTCTTAAGTTTCCTGGCCCTGTAATCAATTAAATATGTATTAAGTATCCTGGTTCTCTAATCAAGTCAACAGGTCTTAAGGATCCTGGCCATGTAGTCAAATAAATAGGTAGTAGGAATACTGGCCATGAAGTCAAGTAAATAGGTCTTAAATATCCTGGCCCTGAAGTCTATTTAATAGGTATTAAATATCCTGGACATAAAGTCAAGTAAAGAGGTCTTATGAATCCTGGCCCTGTAGTCAAGTAAATAGGTCTTAAGGATCCTGGCCATGTAGTCAAGTAAATAGGTCTTAAGGATCCTGGCCATGTAGTCAAAGAAACAGGTCTTAATTATCCTGGCCATATAGTCTAGTAAACAGGTCGTAACGATCCTGTCCAAGTGTCAAGTAAATAGGTCTTAATGATCCTGGCCCTGTAGTCAAGTAAACAGGTCTTAAAGATCCTGGCCATGTAGTTAATTAAAAAGGTAATATATGATCCTGGCCAAGTTGTCAAGTAAACAGGTCGTAATGATCCTGGCCATGTAGACAATTAAATATGTTTTAAGGATCCTGGCCCTGTAGTCAAGTGAATAGAACTTAAGAATCCTGGCCTGTAATCAAGTAAACAGGTCTTAAGGATCCTGGACATGTAGTCAAATAAACCGGTCATGAGGATCCTGGCCATGTTGTCAAGTAAACAGATCTTAAGGTTCCTGGCCCTTTATTCAAGTTAATAGTTCTTCAGGATCCTGGCCCTGTAGTCAAGTAATCAGGTCTTAAGTATCTTGGCTTGTAGCAAGTAAACATGTCGTAAGGACCCTGGCCATGTAGTCAAGTAAATAAGTATTAAGGATCCTGGCCCTGTAGTCAAATAAATAGATCTTTAGGATCCTAGCCCTGTAAACAAGTAAATAGGTCTTTTGGATCCTGGCCATGTAGTCAAGTAAACAAGTCGTAAAGATACTTGACATGTAGTCAAGTAAAAATGTTTTAAGGATCCTTGCCCTTTAGTCAAGTAAATAGATCTTAAGGATCCTGGCTCTCTAGTCAAGTAAAAAGGTCCTAAGTATCATGGCCATGTAGTCTTGTAAACAGGTCGTAAGGATCCTGGCCATGTAGTCAAGTAAATAGATTTTAAGGATCCTGGCCTTGTAGTCAATTAGATAGGTCTTAAGGATTCTGGCCCTTTAGTCAAGTAAACAGGTCTTAAGGATCCTGGCCATGTAGTCAAGAAAACAGGTCTTAAGGATCCTGGCTATGTAGTCAAGTAAACATGTCGTAAGAATCCTGGCCATGTAGTCAAGTAAATATGTCTTAATGATCCTGTCCCTGTAGTCAAGTAAACAGGTCGTATGGTTCCTGGCCATGTAGTTAAGTATATAGGTCTTAAAGATCTTGGCCATGTAGACAATTTAATATGATTTAAGGATCCTGGCCCTGTAGTCAAGTGAATAGATCTTAAGAATCCTGGCCTGTAATCAAGTAAACAGGTCTTAAGGATCCTTGACATGTAGACAATTTAATATGTTTTAAGGATCCTGGCCCTGTAGTCAAGTGAATAGATCTTAAGAATCCTGGCCTGTAATCAAGTAAACAGGTCTTAAGGATCATGGCCATGTAGTCTTGTAATCAGGTCGTAAGGATCCTGGCCATGTAGTCAAGTAAATAGATTTTAAGGATCCTGGCCCTGTAGTCAATTAGATAGGTCTTAAGGATCCTGGCCCTTTAGTCAAGTAAACAGGTCTTAAGGACCCTGGCCATGTAGTCAAGTAAACATGTCTTAAGGATCCTGGCCATGTAGTCATGTAAACATGTCATAAGAATCCTGGCCATGTAGTCAAGTAAATAGGTCTTAATGATCCTGTCCCTGTTGTCAAGTAAACAGTTCGTATGGTTCCTGGCCATGTAGTTAAGTAAATAGGTCTTAAGTTTCCTGGCTCTGTAATCAATTAAATAGGTCTAAAGGATCCTTGTTCTGTAGTCAAGTCAACAGGTCTTAAGTATACTGGCCATGTATTCAAGTAAACAGGTCATAAAGATCCTAGCCATGAAGTCAAGTAAATAGGTCTTAAGTTTCCTGGCCCTGTAATCAATTAAATATGTCTTAAGGATCCTGGTTCTGTAGTCAAGTCAACAGGTCTTAAGGATCCTGGACATGTAGTCAAGTAAATATGTAGTAGGGATACTGGTCATGATGTCGAGTAAATAGGTCTTAAAGATCCTGGCCCTGAAGTCTAGTTAATAGGTCCTAAGGATCCTGGACATAAATTCAAGTAAACAGGTCTTATGAATCCTGGCCCTGTAGTCAAGTAAATAGGTCTTAAGTATTCTGGCACTGTAGTCAAATATACAGGTCATAAAGATCCTTGCCATGTAGTCAAGTAAATAGGTCGTTATGATCCTGACATGTAGTCAAGTAAAATATTCTTAAGGATCCTGGCCATGTAGACATGTAAAATGGTCTTAAGGATTCTGGCCATGTAGTCAAGTAAACAGTTTATAAGAATCCTGGCCATGTAGTCAAGTAAATATGTCTTAAAGATCTTGTTCCTGAAGTCAATTAAACAGGTCTTAAGGATCCTGGCCATGTAGTCAAGTAAACAGGTTGTAAGGATCCTGGCCATGTGTCAAGTATAAAGGTCTAAAGGATCCTGGTCCTGTAGTCAAGTAAACAGGTCTTAACGATCCTGGCTATTTAGTTAATTAAACAAGTCGTAAGGATCCTGGCCATGTAGTCAAGTAAATAGGTGTAAAGGATGCTGGCCCTGTAGTCAAGTATATATGTCCTAAGTATCATGGCACTGTAGTCAAGTAAATAAGTCTTAAGGATCCTGGTCATGTAGTCAAGTAAACAGGTCAAATGATCCTGGTCATGAAGTCAAGTAATTAGGTCTTAAGTATCCTGGCCCTGTAGTCAAGTAAATAGGTCTTAAGTATCCTGGCCCTGTAGTCAATTAATCAGGTATTAATTATCCTGGCCATGTTGTCAAGTAAAGATCTTTTAAGGATCCTGGCCCTGTAGTCAAACAAACAGGAATGAAGGATCCTGGCCATGTATTCAAGTTAACAAGTCATAAGGATCCTGGCCATGTAGTCAAGTAAATAGGTCTTAAAGATCCTGTCCATGTAGTCAAATAAATAAGTCTTAAGGATCTGGGCTCTGTAGTCAAGTAATTAGGTCTTAAGGATCCTGGCCCTGTAGTCAATTAAACGGGTCTTAAGCATCCTGGCCATGTAATCAAGAGAATAGGTCGTAAGGATACTGGCCATGTAGTTTAGTAAAAATATCTTAGGGATCCTGGTCCTGTAGACAAGAAAACAGGTCTTAAATATCCTGGAAATGTAGTTAAGTAAACAAGTCGTAAGGATCCTGGCCATGTAGTCAAGTATATAGGTCTTAAGGATGCTGGCCGTGTAGTCAAGTAAATATGACATAAGTATCCTTGCCATGTAGTCAAGTAAATAGGTCTTAAGGATCCTGGCCATGTAGTCAAATACATAAGTCTTAAGGATCCTGGTTCTGTAGTCAAGTAAACAGGTCTTAAGAATCCAGGCTTGTAGTCAAGTAAACATGTCGTAAGGATCCTGGCCATGTAGTCAAGTAAATAGGTCTTAAGGATCCTGGCCCTGTAGTCAAGTATACATGTCCTAGGGATCCTGGCCATTTAGTCAAGTAAGCAGGACTTAAGGATCCTGGCCATGTATTATTGTAAACAGGTCGTAAGGATCCTGGCCAAGTATTCAAGTAAATCGGTCTAAAGGATCCTGGCCCTGTAGTCAAGTAAATAGGTCTTAAGAATCCTGGCCCTGTAGTCAAGTAAACAGGTCTTAAGGATCCTGGCCTTGTAGTCTAATAAACCGGTCATAAGGATCCAGGCCATGAAGTGAAGTAAATAGGTTTTAAGGTTGCTGGACCTGTAGTCAACATGTCTTATGTATCCTGGCCATGTAGTCAAGTAAACAGGTCGTAAGTATCCTTGCCATGTAGTCAAGTAAATAGGTCTTAAGATTCTTTGCCCTTTAGTCAAGTAAATATGACTTAAGTATCCTGACCATGTAGTCAAGTAAATAGGTCTTAACAATCCTGGCCATGTAGTCAAGTAAATAGGTCTTAAGAATCCTGGCCATGTAGTCAAGTAAATAGGTGTTATGGATACAGGCCCCGTAGTAAATTCAATAGTTATTAAGGATCCTGGCCCTGTAGTCAAGTAAACAAGTCATAAGGATCCTGGCCATGAAGTCAAGTAAATAGGTCTTAATGTTCCTGGCCCTGTAGACAAGTAAATATGTCTTAACGATCCTAACCCTGTAGTAAAGTAAACAGGTCTTATGGATCCTGGCCATGTAGTCAAGTAAACAGGTCGTAAGGATCCTTGCCTTGTAGTCTAGTAAATAGGTCTTAAGGATCCTGGCCCTGTAGTCAAGTAAATAGGTCTTAAGGATCATGGCCATGTAGTCAGGTAAACAGGTCTTAATGATCCTGGCCATGTAGTCAATTAAACAGGTCGTAAGAATCCTGGCCATGTAGTTAATCAAACAGGTCTTAATGATGCTGATCATGTATTCAAGTAAATAGGTCTTATGTATCCTGACCATGTAGTCAAGCAAACAGGACCTAAGGACCTTGGCCCTATAGTCAAGTAAATAGGTCTTAAGGATCCTCGCCCTGTAGTCAAGTAAACAGGTCTTAAGGATCCTGGCCATGTTGTCAAGTAAATAGGTCGTAAGGATCCTGGCCATGTAGTCAAGAAAATAGGTCTTAAGGATCCGGAGCCTTTAGTAAGTTAAATAGGTCCTAATGATCCTGGCCCTGTAGTCAAGTAAACAGGTCTTATGGATCCTGGCCTTGTAGTCAAGTAAACAGGTCGTAATGATCCTGGTCATGTAGTCAAGTAAACAGGTCTTATGTATACTGGCCATGTAGTCATGTAAACAGGTCATAAGGATTCTAGCCATTAAGTCAAGTAAATATGTCTAATTATCTTGGCCCTGTAGTCAAGTAAATATTTCTTACGGATCCTGGCCCTATAGTCAACTAAAAAAGTCTTAATGATCCTGGACCTGTAGTCAATTAAACAGATCATTTGGATCCTGGCCATGAAGTCATGTTAACAAGTCGTAAGGATCCTGGCCAAGTAGTCAATTAAATAGGTCTTAAGGATCCTGGCCATGTAGTCAAATAAATAGGTCTTAAGGATCTTGGCCCTGTAGTCAAGTAAATAGGTCTTAAGGATTCTGGCCCTGTAGTCAAGTAAACAGGTCTTAAGGATCCTGGTCATGTAGTCAAGTAAACAGGTCTCTAAGGATCCTGGCCATGTAGTCAAGTAAATAGGTCTTAAGGATCTGGCCCTGTATTCTTGTAAATAGTTCTTAAGGATCCTTGCCCTGTAGCCAAGTAAACAGTTCTTAAGGTACCTTGTCATGTAATCAAGTAAACAGGTCGTAAGGACCCTGGCCATGTGGAGAAGTAAAAAGGGGTTAGGGATCCTGGTCCTGTAGTCAAGTAAAGAGTTCTTAAGGATCCTGGCCATGTAGATAAGTAAACAAGTCGTAAGGATCCAGGCCATGTAGTAAAGTAAATATGTCTTAAGGAACCTGGCCATGTAGTCAAAAAACAGGTCGTAAGGATCCTGGCCATGTAGTCAAGTAAAAAGTTCCTAAGTATTCAAACCATATAGTTAAATAAATAAGTCGTAAGGATCCTGGCCATGTTGTCCAGTAAATAGGTCTTAAGGATAGTGGCCATACAGTCAAGTAAATATGTCTTAAGTATCCTGGACCTGTAGTCAAGTAAACTGGTCTTAAGGATCCTGGCCAATTAATCATGTAAACTGGTCTCAAAGATCTTGACCATGTAGTCATATAGACAGGTCGTAAGGATCCTGGACATGTAGTCAAGTAAATATTTTTTAAGGATCTTGACCCTGTAGTAAAGTAAATATACCTGAAGGATCCTGGCCCTGTAATCAAGTAAACGTGTCTTAAGGATCCATGCCATGTAGTCAGGTAAATAGGTCCTAAGGATCCTGGCCATGTAGTCAAGTAAAAATATTATAAGTAAACTGTCCCTGTAGTCAAGTAAATAGGTCTTAAGGATCCTGACCCTATAGTCAAGTAAACACGTCTTAAGGATCCTGGCCACGTAGTCAAGTAAATAAGTCGTAAGGATCCTGGACATGTAGTGATGTAAATAGGTCTTAAGGATCCGGGGCCTGTAGTAATATAATAGGTCTTAAGGATCCTTGCCCTGTAGTCAAATAAATAGGTCTTATGGATCCTGGCCTTTTAGTCAATTAAACAGGTCATAATGATCCTGGCTATGTAGTCAAGTAAATATATCTTAAGGAAACTGTCCCTGTAGTCAAGTAAATAGGTCTTAAGTATCCTGGCCCTGAAGTCAAGTAAATAGGTCTTAAGGATCCTGACCCTGTAATCAAGTAAACAGGTCTTAAGTATCCTGGCCATGTAGTCAAGTAAAAAGGTCTTAAGGATCCTTGCTATGTAGTCAAGTAAAGAGGTCTTAATTATCCTTGCCTTGTAGTCAATTAAACAGGTCTTAAGGATCCTGGCCATGTAGTCAATTAAACAGGTAGTATAGGATCCTGGCCATGTAGTTAAGTAAACACGTCGTAAGGATCCTGGCCATGTGTTTAAGTAAACAAGTTGTAAAGATACTGGCCATGTAGTCAAGTAAATAGGTCTTAAGGATGCTGGCTTTTTAGTCAAGTAAATATGTCTTAAGTATCGTGGCCCTGTAGTCAAGTAAACTGGTCTTTGGATCCTGGCCATGTAGTCATGTAAACTGGTCTTAAGGTTCCTTGCCATGTAGTCAAGTAAATATGTCGTAAGGTTATTGGCCATGTAGTCAAGTAAACAATTCATAAGGATCCTGGCCATGTAGTTAAGTAAATAGGTCATAAGGATCCTGGCCATGTAGTTAAGTAAATAGGTAATAAGGATCCTGGTCCTGATTTCTAGTAAATAAGTCTTAAGAATACTGGCCATGTAGTCACTAAATAAATCTTAATGATCCTGACCCTGTAGTAAAATAAATATGTCTGAAGGATCCTAGCCATGTATTCAAGTTAACAAGTCGTAAGGATCCTGGCCATGTAGTCAAGTAAATAGGTCTTAAGGATCCTGACCATGTAGTCAAATAAATATGTCTTATTGATCCTCGCCATGTAGTCAAGTAAATAGTTCTTAAGGAACCTGGCCCTGTAGTCAAGTAAATAGGTCGTAAGGATCCCTGATCTGTAGTCAAATAAATATGTCTTAAATATCCTGGCCATATAGTGAAGTTATAGATCTTAAGGATCCTGGCCATGTAGTCAAATAAATAGGTCGTAAGGATCCTGGCCTTGTAGTCAAGTAAATATATCTTAAGGATGCTGACCCTGTAGTAAAGTAAATATGTCTGAAGGATCCTGGTCCTGTAGTCAAGTAAACAGGTCTTAAGGATCCTGGCCATGTAGTTTAGTAAACTGGTGGTAAGTATCCTGGCCATGTAGTCAAATAAATAGGTCTTAAGGATCCTGGCCATGTAGTCAAGTAAAGAGGTCATAAGGATCCTTGCCATGTAGTTAAGTAAATAGTTCTTAAGGATCCTGTTGCTGTAGTCAAGTAAATAGTTCTTAAGTATCCTGGCCATGTAGTCAAATAAACTAATCATAAGAATCCTGGCCATGAAGTCAAGTAAATAGGTCTTAAGGATACTGGCCCTTTAGTCAGGTAAATAGTTCTTTACGATCCTAGCCCTGTAGACAAGTAAACAGGTCTTATGGGTCCTGGCCATTTACAAAAGTACACAGGTCGTAAGGATCCTTGTCATGTAGTAAAGTAAATAGGTCTTAAGGGTCCTGGACCTGTTTTTAAGTAAATAGATCTTAAGGATCCTGGCCCTCTAATTAAGTAAACAATTCTTAAGGATCATGGCCATGTAGTCTTGTAAACAGGTCGTAAGAATCCTGGCCATGTAGTCATGTAAATAAGTTTTAAGGATCCTGGTTCTGTAGTCAATTAGATGAGTCTTAAGGATCCTGGCCCTTTAGTCAAGTAAACAGGTTTAAAGGATCCTGGCCATGTAGTCCAGTAAACATATTGTAAGGACCCTGGCATGTTGTCAATTAAATAGGTCTTAAGGATCCTGGCCATATAGTCAAGTAAACAGGTCATAAGGTTCCTGGCCATGTAGTCATGTAAATAGGTTTTATGTATCCTGGCCCTGTAGTCAATTAAATAGGTCTTAAAGATGCTGGCCCTGTAGTCAAGTAAAAAGGTCTTAAGGATCCTGGCCCTGTAGTCAAATAAACATGTCTTAATGATCCTGGCCATGTAGTCAAGTCAACAGGTCGAAGTTCTCATAGCCATGTTGTCAAGTAAATAAGTCTCAAGGATCATGGCCCTGTAGTCAAGTAAATAGTTCTTAAGTATCCTGGCCCTGTATTCAAAAATACAGGTCTTAAAGATCCTGGGCATGTAGTCAATTAATAAGGTCGTAAAGATCCTGGCCATGTAGTCAAGTAAATAGGTCTTAATGATCCTGTCAATGTAGTCAAGTAAATAGGTCTTAAGGATCCTGGCCCTCTAGTCAAGTAAAGAGGTTATAAGGATCCTGGCCATGTAGTCAAGTAAATAGGTTTTAAGGATCCTGGCCCTGTAGTTAATTAGATAGTTCATAAGTATCCTGGCTCTGTAATCAAGTAAACAGGTCTTAAGGATCTTGGCCATGTAGTCAAGTAAATAGGTCTTTAGGATCCTGGCATTGTAGTCAAGTAAACAATTCTTAAAGATCCTGGCCATGTATTTAAGTAAACAGGTCGTAAGGATCCTGGCCATGTAGTCAAGTAAACAGGTCTTAAGGATCCTGGTTCTGTAGTATAGGAAATAAGACTTAATGATCCTAGTCCTGTAGTCAAGTAATCAGGTTTTAAGGATCCTGGCCATGTAATCAAGTAAACATATCATAAGGATCCTGGCCATGTAGTCAAGTTAAAATATCTTAGGGATCCTGGTCCTGTAGACAAGTAAACAGGTCTTAAGGATCCTGGCCATTAGTTAAGTAAACAAGTCTTGAGGATCCAGGCCATGTAGTCAATTAAACAGGTCGTATAGGATTCTGGCCATAAAGTCAAGAAAATAGGTCTTAAGGATTCTGGTCCTGTAGTCAAGTAAACAGGTCTTAAGTATACTGGCCATGTAGTCAAGTAACCAGCTCTTAAGGATCCTGGCCATCTAGTTAAGTAAATAGGTCCTAAGGATCCTGGCAATGTAGTCAAGTAACCAGGTCTTAAGGACCCTGGCCATGTATTCAAGTAAATAGGTCTTAAGAATCTAGGCCCTGTAGTCAAGTAAACGGGTCTTAAGGATCCTGGCCTTGTAGTCAATTAAACAGGTCTTAAAGATCCTGGCCATGACGTCAAGTATACAGGTTGAAAGAATCCTGGTCACGTAGTCAAGTAAATATGTCTTAAAGATCCTGGCCCTGTAGTCAAGTATATAGGTCTTAAGAATCCTGGCCCTGCATTCAAGTAAACAGGTCTTAAGGATCCTGGTCATGTAGTCAAGTAAACAGGTCGTAAGGGTCCTGGCCATGTAGTCAAGTAAATATGTGGTAAGGATCCTGGCCCTGTAGTCAAGTAAATATGTCTTCAAGATCGTTGCCATGTATTCAAGTAAATAAGTCGTAAGGATCCTGGCCATGTAGTCAAGTAAACAGGTCGTAAGGATCCTGGCCATTTAGTTAAGTAAATAGGTCATAAGGATCCTGGCCCTGTAGTCAAGTAAATATGTTTTCAGGATCCTTGCCATGTATTCAAATAAATAGGTCTTAAGGATTCTGGCCACGTATTCAAGTAAACAGGTCCAAAAGATCCTGGTCATGTAGTCAAGTAAACAGGTCGTAAGGATCATGGCCATGTAATCAAGTAAATAGGTCTTAAGAATCCTGGCCCAGTAGTCAAATAAATAATTCTTTATGAATCTGAACTATTATTTAATTAAACATGTCTTAAGTATACGGCCATGTAGTCAAGTAAACAGGTCATAAGGATCCTGGCCATGTAGTAAAGTAAATAGGTATTAAGGATCCTAGCCCTGTAGTCATGTAAATAGATCTTAAGGATCCTGTTCCTGTAGTCAATTTAACAGGTCTTAAGGATATTGGACATGTAGTCAAGTAAATATGTCGTAAGGATCCTGGCCATATAGTCAAGTAAACAATTCTAAAGATCCTTGAAATGTATTCAAGTAAGAAGGTCTTAAGGATCCTGGCCCTGTAATCAAGTAAAAATGTTTTAAGGATCTTAGCCCTGTAGTCAAGTAAACAGGTCTTAATGTTCCTGGCCACGTAGTCAAATAAACAGGTCTTAAGGATCCTGGCCATGTAGTAATATAAATAGGTCTTCAGGATCCTGGCCCTGTAGTCAAGTAAAATGGTGTTAAATATCCCGATCATGTAGTCAATTTAACAGGTCTTAAGGATCCTGGACATGTAGTCAATTAAAGATGTCTTAAGGATCCTGGCCATATAGTCAAGTAAACAGGTCTAAGGATCCTTGCCATGTAGTCAAGTAAGTAGGTCTTAAGGATCCTGGCCATGTAGTCAATTAAAAATGACATAGGGATCCTTGCCATGTAGTCAAAGTAATAGGTCTTAATTTTCCTGGCCCTTTAGTCAAGTAAATAGGTCTTAAGAATTCTGGCCCTGTAGTCAAGTAAACAGGTTTTAGGGATCCTGGCCATGTAGTCATGTAAACCGGTCCTAAAGATCCTTGCCATTTAGTCAAGTAAAGAGTTAGTAAGGATCCTGGCTATGTATTCAAGTAAAGAAGTCTTATGGGTCCTGGCCATGTAGTCAAGTAAATACGTCTTAAGGATCCTGGCCCTGTAGTCAAGTAAACAGGTAGTAAGTATCCTGGCCCTGTAGTCAAGTAAAAGGTTTTTAAAGGATCTTAGCCCTGTAGTCAAGTAAACAGGTCTTAAGGTTCCTGGCCACGTAGTCAAATAAACAGGACTTAAGGATCCTGGCCATGTAGTATAATAAATAGGTCTTCAGGATCCTGGCCCTGTAGTCAAGTAAAATGGTGTTAAGTATCCTGATCATGTAGTCAATTTAACAGGTCTTAAGGATCCTGGACATGTAGTCAAGTAAAGATGTTTTAAGGATCCTGGCCATATAGTCAATTAAACAGGTATAAGGATCCATGCCATGTAGTCAAGTAAGTAGGTATTAAGGATCCTGGCCATGTAGTCAAGTAAAAATGACATAGGGATACTTGCCATGTAATCAAAGTAATAGGTCTTAAGTTTCCTGGTCCTTTAGTCAAGTAAATAGGTCTTAAGGATCCTGGCCCTGTAGTCAAGTAAACAGGTCTTAGGGATCCTGGCCATGTAGTCAAGTAAACCGGTCCTAAAGATCCTGGCCATGTAGTCAAGTAAAGAGTTCGTAAGGATCCTGGCTATGTATTCAAGTAAAGGGGTCTTATTGGTCCTGGCCATGTAGTCATGTAAATACGTCTTAAGGATCCTGGCCCTGTAGTTAAGTAAACAGGTAGTAAGGATCCTGGCAATGTAGTCAAGTAAGTAGGTCTTAATTATCATGCCCCTATATTCGAGAAAATACATCTTAAGTATCCTGGCCCTGTAGTCAAGTAAACAAGTCTTAAGGATCCTGGCCATGAAGTCAAGTAAATAGGTCGTAGGAATCCTGGTCACGTAGTCAAGTAAATACGTCTTATGGATCCGGGCCCTGTAGTCAAGATAACAGGTCTTAAAGATCCTGGCCCTGTAGTCAAGTAAAAAGGTCTTAAGGATCCTGGCCATGTAGTTAATTAAAAAAGTCGTAATATTATGGCCATGTAGTCAAGTAAACAGGTCGTAAGAAACCTTGCCAAAAAGTCAAGTAAACAAGTCATAAGAATCCTGGCCATGAAGTCAAGTAAATATTTCTTAAGAATCCTGGCGCTCTAGTCAAATAAACAGGTCCTAAGGATCCTGGCTTGTTGTCAAGTAAACATGTCGTAAGTATCCTTGTTATGTAGTCAAGTAAATAGGTCCTAAGGATCCTGGCTCTGTAGTCAAGTAAATAGGTCTTAAGGATACTTGCCTTGTAGTCATGTAAACAGGTATTAAGGATTCTGGCCATGTAGTCAAGTAAACAGGTGGTAAGGATCCTTGCCATGTAGTCAAGTAAATAGGTCTAAAGGATCCTGGCCCTGAAGTCAATTAAATAGGTCCTAAGGATCCTGGCCCTGTAGTCAAGTAAACAGGTCTCAAGAATTCTGGCCATATAGTCAAGTAAACAGGTCGTAAGTATCCTGGTCATGTAGTCAAGTAAACAGGTCTTATGGACCCTGGACCTGTAATCAAGTAAATAGGTCTTAATGATCTTAACCATGTAGTCAATTAAACAGGTCGTAATGATCCTGGCCATGTAGTCAAGTAAACAGGTCGTAAGAATCCTGGCCATGAAGTCAAGTAAATAGGTCTTAAGATTCCTGGCCCTGTAATTAAGTAAATAGGCCTTAAAAATCCTGGCTTTGTATTCAAGTAAACAAGTTTTAAGGATCCTGGCCATGTAGTTAATTAAATAGGTCGTAGGAATCCTGGCCATGTAGTCAATTAAATAGATCTTAAGGATCCTAGCCCTTTAGTCAATTAATTAGTTCTTAAGGATACTGGCACTGTAGTCAAGTAAACAGGTTTTAATAATCCTGGGCATGTAGTCAAGTATAAATGTCTAAATGATCCTGGCCATGTAGTCAAATAAATAGATCTTAAGGATCCTGGCCCTGTAGTCAAGTAAATAGGTCTTAATGATCCTGGCCCTGTAAACAAGTAAATAAGTCTAAAGTATGCTGGCACTGTAGTCAAGTAATCAAGTCTTAAGAATCCTGGCCATGTAGTCAAGTAAACAGGTCATAAGGATCCTGGCCATAAAGTCAAGCAAACAGGTCATAAGAATCCTGGCCATGAAGTCAAGTAAATATGACTTAAGGTTCCTGCCCCTGTAATCAAGTAAAGAGGTCTTAAGGAACCTGGTTCTGTAGTCAAGTCAACAGGTCTTAAGGATCCTGACCATGTAGTCAAATAAAAATATAATAGGAATCGTGGCCATGTAGTAAAGTCAATAGGTATTAATGATCCTGGCCCTGTAGTCAAGTTAATAGGTCTTATGGATAATGTCATTGTAGTCAAGTAAACAGGTCTTAAGGATCCTGGGCATGTAGTCAAGTAAACATGTCGTAAGGATCCTGGCCATGTAGTCAAGTAAATAGGTCTTAAGGATCCTGGCCCTGTAGTCAAGTAAATAAGTCTTAAGTATCCTGGCCCTATAGTCAAGTATACAGGTCTTAAAGATCCTGGGCATGTATTCAATTAAACAGGTCGTAAGGATCCTGGCCATGTATTCAAGTAAATTGTTGTTAAAGAACCTGGTCATGTAGTCAAATAAATAGGTCTTAAGGTTCTTGGACCTGTAGTCAAGTAAACAGGTCTTAAGTATCCTGGCCATTTAGTCAAGTACACAGGTTTTAAGGACCTTGGCCATGTAGTCAAGTAAACAGGTGGTAAGGATCCTGGCCATGTATTAAAGTTAATAGGTCTTAAGTATCCTGATCATGTAGTCAAGTAAATAGGTCTTAATGATGTTGGACCTGTAGTCAAGTAAACATGTTTTAAAGATCCTGGCCATATAGTCAAGTAAACAGGTCGTAAGGATCCTGGCATGTAGTCAAGTAAATAGGTCTTAAGGATCCTGGCCATATATTCAAGTAAATAGGTCTTAAGATTCCTGGACCTGTAGTCATGTAAATAGGTCTTAAGGATCCTGGCCATGTAGTCAAGTAAACAGGTCTTAAGAATACCGGCCATGTTGTCCAGTAAATAGGTCTTAAGGAATCTGGCCATGTAGTCAAGAAAACAAGTCTTAAGGATCCTGGCCATGTACTCAAGTAAATAGGTCTTAAGGATCCTGGCTCTGTAGTCAAGTAAACAGGTCCTAAGTATACTGGCTCTGTAGCCAATTACACAGGTCTTAAGGATCCAGGCCATGTAGTCAAGTAAACAGATCGTAAGGATCCTGGCTATATAGTCAAGTAAATAAGCATCAAGGATCATGTCCCTGTAGTCAAGTAAATAGGTCTTAAAGATATTGGCCCTGTAGTCAAATAAACAGGTCGTAAGTATCCTGGCCCTGTAGTCAAGTAAATAGATTTTAAGAATCCTGGCCTTGTAGTCCAGTAAACAGGTCTTAAGTATCCTGGCCATGTAGTCAAATAAACCGGTCATAAGTATCCTGGACATGTAGTCAAGTAAACAAGTGTTAAGAATCCTGACCATGTAGTCAAGTAAATAGATCTTAAGGATCCTGGCCCTCTAGTCAATTAAAGAGGTCTTAAGGATATTGGCACTGTAGTCAAGTAAACAGGTCTTAAAAATCCTGGGCATGTAGTCAAGTAAACAGGTCTAAAGGATCCTGGCCATGTAATCAAGTAAATAGGTCTTACGGATCCTGGCCCTGTAGTCAAGTAAATAGGTCTTAAGGTTTCTGGCTCTGTAGTCAAGTAAAGAGGTCTTAAGGATCCTGGCCACTAGTCATGTAAATTTCTCTCATAAGGATCCTGGCCATGTAGTCAAGTAAATAGGCCTTAAGGATCCTGGCCATGTAGTCAAGTAAACAGGTCTTAAGGAACCTGGCCCTGTAGTCAAGTAAACAGGTCGTAAGGATCCTGGCCATTTAGTCAAGTAATTAGGTCTTAAGGATCCTGGCCATATAGTCTTGTAAACAGGTCGTAAGGATCCTGGCCAAGTAGTCAAGTAAATAGGTCTTAAGGATATAGTCCAGTAAACAGGTCTTAAGTATCCTGGCCATGTAGTCAAATAAACCGGTCATAAGTATCCTGGACATGTAGTCAAGTAAACAAGTGTTAAGAATCCTGACCATGTAGTCAAGTAAATAGATCTTAAGGATCCTGGCCCTCTAGTCAATTAAAGAGGTCTTAAGGATATTGGCACTGTAGTCAAGTAAACAGGTCTTAAAAATCCTGGGCATGTAGTCAAGTAAACAGGTCTAAAGGATCCTGGCCATGTAATCAAGTAAATAGGTCTTACGGATCCTGGCCCTGTAGTCAAGTAAATAGGTCTTAAGGTTTCTGGCTCTGTAGTCAAGTAAAGAGGTCTTAAGGATCCTGGCCACTAGTCATGTAAATTTCTCTCATAAGGATCCTGGCCATGTAGTCAAGTAAATAGGCCTTAAGGATCCTGGCCATGTAGTCAAGTAAACAGGTCTTAAGGAACCTGGCCCTGTAGTCAAGTAAACAGGTCGTAAGGATCCTGGCCATTTAGTCAAGTAATTAGGTCTTAAGGATCCTGGCCATATAGTCTTGTAAACAGGTCGTAAGGATCCTGGCCAAGTAGTCAAGTAAATAGGTCTTAAGGATCCTGGCCCTTATTCAATTAGATAGGTCTTAAGTATCCATGCCCTGTAGTCAAGTAAACATGTCGTAAGGATCCTGGCCATTTAGTCAAGTAAATAGGTCTTAAGGATCCTGGCCATATAGTCTTGTAAACAGGTCGTAAGGATCCTGGCCAAGTAGTCAAGTAAATAGGTCTTAAGGATCCTGGCCCTGTATTCAATTAGATAGGTCTTAAGTATCCATGCCCTGTAGTCAAGTAAACAGGTCTTAAGTATCCTGGCCATGTAGTCAATCAAACAGGTCATAAGGATCCTGGCCATGAAGTCAAGTAAATAGGTCTTATTGATACAAGCCCTGTAGTCAAGTAAATAGTTTCAAATGATCCTGGCCCGGTGGTCAAGTAAACAGGTCTTAATGATCCTGGCCATGTAGTCTTTTAAACAGGTCGTAAGGATACTGGCCATGTAGTCAAGTAAACAGGTCTTAAGGATCCTGGCCCTGTAGTCAAGTAAATAGGTCTTAAGGATCCTGGCCCTGTAGTCAAGTAAACTGGTCTTTTATATCCTGGCCATGTAATCATATAAATAGGTCGTAAGGATCCTGGCAATGTAGTCAAGTAAATAGGTCTTAAGGATCCTGTCCCTATAGTCAAGTAAATAGGTCTTAAGGATCATGGCCCTTTAGTCAAGTAAACAGGTCTTAAGGATCATGGCCTTATAGTCAATTAAACATGTCGTATAGGAACCTGGCTATGTAGCCAACTAAACAGGTCATAAGGATCCTGGCCATGAAGTCAAGTAAACAAGTCTTAAGAATACTGGGCATGTAATTAAGTAAACAGGTCGTAAGGATCCTGGCCATTTAGTCAAGTAAATAGGTCTGTAGGATCCTGGCCCTGTAGTCAAGTAAATACGTCTTAAGTATCCTGGCCCTGTAGTTAAGTAAACAGGTCTTAAAATCCTGAACATGTAGTCAATTAAACAGGTCGTAAGGATCCTGGCCATGTAGTCAATTAAATAGGTCTTAAGGATCCTGGCCATGTAGTCAAGTAAATATTTCTTCAGTATCCTGGCCTTGTAGTCAAGTAAACAGGTCTTAAGTATCCTGGCCATGTAGTCAAGTACACAGGTCTTAAGGATTCTGGCCATGTAGTAAATTAAATTGGTATTAAGGATCCTGTCCCTGTATTCAATTAAATAGATCTTAAAGATCCTTGGCATGTAGTCAATTAAACAGGGCGTAAGGATCCTGGCCATGTAATCAAGTAAACATGTGTTAAGGATCCTGGCCGTTTAGTCATGCAAATAGGTCTTAAGGATCAAATTCTTGTAGTCAAGTAATCAGGTCTTAAGTATCCGGGCCTTGTTGTCAAGTAAACATTTCATAAGTATCCTGGCCATGTAGTCAAGTAATTAGGTCTTAATGATCCTGGCCCTGTAGTCAAGTAAATATGTCTTAAGGATTCTGGCACTGTAGTGTAGTAAACAAGTCTTAAGGATTCTGGCCATGTAGTCAAGTAAATAGGTCATAAATATCCTGGCCCTGTAGTCAAGTAAATATGTCTTAAGTATCCTGGCCCTGAAGTCAAGTAAACTGGTCTTAAGAATCCTGGTCATGTAGTCAAGTAAACAGGTCTTAAGGATCCTGGCCATGTAGTCAATTAAATAGTTCATAAGGATCCTAGCCCTGTAGTCAAGTAAATAGTTCTTAAGGATTCTGGCCCTGTAGTCAAGTAAACAGGTCTTAAGGATCCTGGCTTGTAGTCAAGTAAACATGTCGTAAGTATCCTTGCCATGTAGTCAAGTAAATAGGTCTTAATGATTCTGGCCCTGTAGTCAAGTAAATAGGTCTTAAGGATCCTTGCCCTGTAGTCATATAAACCGTTCTTAAGGATCCTGGTCATGTATTCAAGTAAAGAGGTGGTAAGGATACTGGCCATATAGTCAAGTAAACAGGTCTTAAGAATCCTGGCCCTGTAGTCAATTAAATAGGTCTTAAGGATCCTGGCCTTGTAGTCAAGTAAACAGGTCTTAAGTATCCTGGCCATGTAGTCAATTAAACATGTCGTATAGGATCCTGGCCATGTAATCATGTAAATTTCTCTCATAAGGATCCTGGCCATGAAGTCAAGTAAATAGGTCTTAAGGTTCCTGGCCTTGTAATCAAGTAAATAGGCCTTAATGATCCTGGCTCTGTAGTCAATAAACAGGTCTTAAGGATCCTGGCCATGTAGTTAAGTAAATAGGTCGTAGGGATCCTGGCCATGTAGTCAAGTAAATAGGTCTTAAGGATCCTGGCCCTGTAATCAATTAAATAGGTCTTAAGGATACTGGCACTGTAGTCAAGTAAACAGGTCTTAAAAATACTGGGCATGTAGTCAAGTAAACAGGTCTAAAGGATCCTGGCCATGTAATCAAGTAAATAGGTCTTAAGGATCCTGGCCCTGTAGTCAAGTAAACAGGTCTTAAGGATCCTGGCCATGTAGTCAATTAAACATGTCATATAGGATCCTGGTCATGTAGTCATGTAAATTTCTCTCATAAGGATCCTGGCCATGAAGTCAAGTAAATAGGTCTTAAGGTTCCTGGCCCTGTAATCAAGTAAATAGGCCTTAAGAATCCTGGCTCTGTAGTCAATAAACAGGTCTTAAGGATCCTGGCCCTGTAGTCAATTAAATAGGTCTTAAGGATCCTAGTCCTGTATTAAGGGTAAATAGGTCTTAAGAATCCTGGCCCTATAGTCAAGTAAATAGATCTTAATGATCCTTGCCCTGGAGTAAGTAAACAGGTCTTAAGAATCCTGGGCTTGTAATTAAGTAAACAGGTCGTAAGGATCCTGGCCATTTAGTCAAGTAAATAGGTATTTAGGATCCTGGCCCTGTAGTCAAGTAAACAGGTCGTAAGGATCCTGGAAATTTAGTCAAGTAAATAGGTCTTAAGGATCCTGGCCATATAGTCTTGTAAACAGGTCATAAGGATCCTGGCCAAGTAGTCAAGTAAATAGGTCTTAAGGATCCTAGCCCTGTATTCAATTAGATAGGTTTTAAGTATCCATGCCCTGTAGTAAAGTAAACAGGTCTTAAGGATCCTGGCCATGTAGTCAATTAAACAGGTCTTAAGGAACCTGGCCCTGTAGTCAAGTAAACAGGTCGTAAGGATCCTGGCCATTTAGTCAAGTAAATAGGTCTTAAAGGATCCTGGCCATATAGTCTTGTAAACAAGTCGTAAGGATCCTGGCCAAGTAGTCAAGTAAATAGGTCTTAAGTATCCTGGCCATGTAGTCAAGCAAACAGGTCCTAAGGATCCTGGCCCGTAGTCAAGTAAATAGGTCTTAAGTATCATGGCCCTGTAGTCAAGTAAACAGGTCTTAAGGACCCTGGCCATGTAGTCAAGTAAATAGATCTTAAGGTTCCTGGCTCTGTAGACATGTAAATAGGTCTTAAGGATCCTAGCCCTGTAGACAAGTAAACGGGTCTTATGGATCTTGGCCATGTAGTCAAGTAAAGAGGTCTTAAGAATCCTTGCCATATAGTCAAGTAAATAGGTCTTAAGGATACTGGCCCTGTATTAAAGTAAATTGTTCATAATGATCCTGGCCCTGTTGTCAAGTAAACAGGACTTAAGTATCCTGGCCATGTAATCAAGTAAACAGGTCGTAAGGATCCTTGCCATGTAGTCAAGGAAAAAGGTCTTAAAGATCCTGGTCCTGTAGTCAAGTAAACAGGTCTCAAAAATACAGATCATGTAGTTAAGTAAACAGGTCGTAAGGCTCCTGGCCATGTAGTCAAGTAAACTGGTCTTAAGGATGCTGGCCCTGTAGTCAATTAAATATGTTTTAAGTATCTTGGCTATGTAGTCAAGAAAAAAGTTCTTAAAGATCCTGCTCATGTAGTCAAGTAAATAGGTCTTAAGAATCCTGGCCATGTAGTCAATTAAACAGGTCTTTAGGATCTTTAATTGTAGTCAATTAAACAGGTCTTATGGTGCCTGGCTATGTAGTCAAGTAAATAGGTCTTTAGGATCCTGGCCCTGTAGTCAAGTAAATAGTTCTTAAGGATCCTGGCCCTGTAGTCAAGTAAACAGGTCTTAAGCATCCTGGCCATGTAGTCAAGTAAATAGGTCTTTAGGATCCTAGCCCTGTAGTCAAGTAAAGAGTTCTTAAATATCCTGCCCTGTAGTTAAGTAAACAGGTCTTAAGGATCCTGGCCATGTAGTCAACTAAACACTTAGAATAGGATCCTGGTCATGTATTCAAGTAAAGAGGTCTTAAGGATACTTGCCATGTAGACAAGTATATTGGTCTTAAGAATCCTGGCCCCGTAGTCAAGTAAATATATCTTAAGAATCCTGGCCCTGTAGTCCAGTAAACAGGTCTTAAGTATCCTGGGCATGTAGTCAAATAAACCGGTCATAAATATCCTGGACATGTAGTCAAGTAAACAGGTGTTAAGAATACTGAACATGTAGTCAAATAAATATGTCTTAATGATCCTGGTCCTGTAGTCAAGTAAACAAGTCTTAGGGATCCTGGGCATGTAGTCAAGTAAAGAGGTCGTAAGGATCCTGGCCATCTAATCTGGTAAATAGGTCTTAAGTATCCTGGCCCTGTAGTCAAGTAAATAGGTCTTAAGTATCCTGGCCCTTTGGTCAAGTATACAGGTCTTAAAAGATCCTGGGCATGTAGTCAATTAAACAGGTCGTAAGTATCCTGTTCATGTAGTCAAGTAAACAGGTCTTAAGGATCTTGGCCATGTAGTCAAGTAAATAGGTCTTAAGGATCCTGGCCCTGTATTCAAGTAAACAGGTGTTAAGGATCTTGGCCATGTAGTCAAGTAAACAGTTCTTAAGGATCCTGGCCTTGTAGTCAAGTAAATAGGTCTTAAGGATCCTGGCCCTGTAGTCAAGTAATCAGGTCTTATGTATCCTGGCCATGTTGTCAAGTAAACATGTCATAAAAATCCTGGCCATGTAGTCAAGTAAATAGGTTTTAAGGATTCTGGCCCTGTAGACAAATAAACAGGTATTAAGGATCCTGGCCATGTAGTCAAGCTAACAAGTCGTAATGATCCTGACCATGTAGTCAAGTAAATAATTCTTTAGGATCCTGGCCCTGTATTCAAGTAAATAGGTCTTAAGGATCCGGGCCTATAGTAAATTAAATAGGTATAATGATACTAGCCCTGTAGTCAAGTAAACAGGTCTTATGGATCCTGGCCTTGTAGTCAAGTAAACAGGTCGTAAGGATCCTGGCCATGTTGTCAAGTAAATAGGTCTTAATGATCCTGGCCATGTAGTCAAGTAAACATGTCGTAAGGATCCTGGCCATGTAGTCAAGTAAATATGTCTTTAGGTAACTGGTCCTGTTGTCAAGTAAATAGGTCATAAGTATCCTGGCTCTGTGGTCAAGTAAATAGGTCTTATGGATCCTGGCCCTGTAGTCAAGTAAATAGTTTTTAAGGATCCTGGCCCTGTAGTCAAGTAAACAGGTTTTAAGAATCCTGGCCATGTAATAAAGTAAACAGGTCGTAAGGTTCCTGGCCATCTAGTCAAGTAAAAAGGTCTTAAGTATCTCAGTTCTGTAGTCTAGTAAACAGGTCTTAAGTATCCTGGTCATGTAGTTAAGTAAAAAGTCGTAAGGATCCTGGCCATGTAGTCAAGGAAATAGGTCATAACGATGCCGGCCCTATAGTCAAGTAAATATTTCTTAAGTATCCTGTCCCTCTAGTCAAGTAATCTGGTCTTAAGGATTCTGGCCATGTAGTCAAGTAAACTGGTCTTAATGATCCTGGCCATGTAGTCAAGTAAACAGGTCGTAAGGATCCTCGCCATGAAGTCAAGTAAATAGGTCTTAAGGTCCTGGCCCTATAGTCAAGTAAATAGGTCTTAAGGATTTTGGCACTGTAGTCAAGTAAACAAATCTTAAGGATCCTGGCCATGTATTCAAGTAAACAGGTCGTAAAGATCCTGACCATAAAGTTGAGTAAACATGTCTTAAGAATCCTGGCCCTGTAGTCAAGTAAATAGGTCTTAATATTCCTGGCCCTGTAGTCAAGTAAACAGGTCTTATGGATCCTGGCCTTGTAGTCAAGTAAACAGGTCATAATGATTATGGCCTTGTAGTCAAGTAAATAGGTCTTAAGGATCCTGGTCCTGTAGTCAAGTAAATATGGCTTAAGGATCCTGGCTCTCTGGTCAAGTGAAAAGGTTTTAAGGTTCCTGGACATGTAGTCTAGTAAACGAGTCGTAATGATCCTGGCAATGTAGTCAAGTAAATAGGTCTTAAGGATCCTGGCCCTGTAGTCAATTAGATAGGTCATAATGATCCTGGCCCTATAGTTAAGTAAAAATGTCTTAAGGACCCTGGTCATGTAGTCAATTAAACAGGTCGTAAGGATCCTTGCCATGTAGTCAATTAAACAGGTCTTAAGGATCCTGGCCCTCTAGTCAAGTAAATAGGTCTTAAGGATCCTGGCCCTGTAGTTATGTAAACTGGACTTAAGGATCCTGGCCATGTAATCAAGTAAACAGGTCATAAGGATCCTGGACATGTAGTCAAGTAAATAGGTCTTAAGGATCCTGGCCCTGTAGTCAATTAAATAGGTCGTAAGAATCTCCCTGTAGTTAAGTAAACAGGTCTTAAGGATCCTGGACATGTAGTCAAGTAAACAGGTCGTAAGGATCCTGGCCATTTAGTCAAGTAAATAGGTCTTAAGTATCCTGGCCCTGTAGTTAAGTAAATAGGTCTTAATCATCCTCGCCCTGTAGTCATGTAAACAGGTCTTAATGATCCAGGACATGTAGTCAAGTAAACACGTCGTAAGGATCCTGGCCATGTAGACAAGTAAATATGTCTCAAGGATCATGGCCCTGTATTCAACTAAATATGTCTTAAGTATCCTGGCCCTTTTGTCAAATAAACAGGTCTTAAGGATCCTGGCCATGTAGTCAAATTAAAAGGTCATAAGGATCCTGGCCATGTAATCAAGTAAATAGGTCTTAACGATCCTGGCCATGTAGTCAAATAAAAAGTTCTTAAGGATCCTGGTCCTATTAGCAAGTAAATAGGTCCTAAGGATCCTGTCCCTGTAGGTAAGTAAACAAGTCTTAAGGATCCTGGCCATGAAATCATGTAAACAGGTCGTAAGGATCCTGGCCATGTAGACAAGTAAATAGGTATTAAGGATCCTGGCGCTGTAGTCAAGTAAATAGATCTTAAGAATCCTAGCCCTGTAGTCAAGTAAACAGGTCTTAAGGATTCTGGCCATGTAGTAAAATAAACCAGTCATAAGGATCATGGCAATGAAGTTAAGTAAATAGGTCTAAAGTTTCCTGGCCGTGTAGTCAAGTAAATAGGTCTTTAGCATCCTAGCCCTGTAGACAAGTAAACAGGTCTTATGGATCCTGGCCATGTATTCAAGTAAACAAGTCGTAAGGATCCTTGCTATGTAGTCAAGTAAATAGGTCTCAAGGATCCTTGCCCTTTAGTCAAGTAAATAGATCTTAAGTATCCTGACCCTCTAGTTAAGTAAATAGGTCTAAATAGGTAAATAGGATCATGGCCATGTAGTCTTGTAAACAGGTCATAACGATCCTGGCCATGTAGTCAATTAAACAGGTCGTATAGGATTCTGGCCATAAAGTCAAGTAAATAGGTCCTAAGGATCCTGGCCCTGTAGACAAATAAATAGGTCTAAAGGATCCTAGCCATGTAGTCAAGTAAACAGGTCGTAAGGATCCCGGGCATGTAATCAATTAAAAAGGTCGTAAGCATCCTGGCCATGTAGTCAAGTAAACAGGTCTTAAGTATTCTTGCCCTCTAGTCAAATAAATAGGTCTTAAGGATCCTGGCCCTGTAGTCAAGTAGACTGGTCTTTTGGATCCTGGCCATGTAATCAAGTAAATAGGTCGTAAGGATCCTGGCCATGTAGTCAAGTTAATATGTCATAATGATCCTGGCCCTATAGTCAAGTAAATAGGTCTTAAGGATCCTGGCCCTGTAGTCCAGTAAAAAAGTCTTAAGGATCCTGTGCATGTAATTAATTAAACAGGTCTTAAGGATCCTGGCCATTTAGTCAAGTAAATAGGTCTTAAGGATCCTGGCCCTGTAGTAAGGTAAATAGGTCTTAAGTATCATAACCATGTAGTCAAGTATACAGGTCTTAATGATCCTGGGCATGTAGTCAATTAAACAGGTCTTAAGGATCCTGGCCCTGTAGTAAAGTAGACTGGTCTTTTGGATCCTGGCCATGTAATCAAGTAAATAGGTCGTAAGGATCCTGGCCATGTAATCAAGTTAATATGTCATAATGATCCTGGCCATATAGTTAAGTAAATAGGTCTTAAGGATCCTGGCACTGTAGTCAAGTAAACAAGTCTTAAGGGTCCTGGCCATGTAGTCAAGTAAACAGGTCGTAAGGATCCTGGCCATAAAGTCAAGTAAACAGGTCTTAAGAATCCTGGCCCTGTAGTCAATTTAATAAGTCTTAAGGATCCTGGTCCTGTAGTCAAGTAAACAGGTCTTAAGTATACTGGCCATGTAGTCAAGTAAACAGGTCATAATAATACTGGCCATGAAGTCAAGTAAATAGGTCTTAAGGTTCCTGGCCCTGTAATCAAGTAAATAGTTCTTAAGGATCCTGGTTCTGTAGTCAAGTCAACAGGTCTTAAGGATCCTGGCCATGTAGTCTAATAAAAAGTTAGTAAGTATCCTGGCCATGTAGAAGTCAAGTAAACAGGTCTTAAGAATCCTGGCCCTGTAGTCAATTTAATAAGTCTTAAGGATCCTGGTCCTGTAGTCAAGTAAACAGGTCTTAAGTATACTGGCCATGTAGTCAAGTAAACAGGTCATAATAATACTGGCCATGAAGTCAAGTAAATAGGTCTTAAGGTTCCTGGCCCTGTAATCAAGTAAATAGTTCTTAAGGATCCTGGTTCTGTAGTCAAGTCAACAGGTCTTAAGGATCCTGGCCATGTAGTCTAATAAAAAGTTAGTAAGTATCCTGGCCATGTAGTCAAATAAATAGGTCTTAAGGATCCTGGCCCTTTTGTCAAGTTAATAGGTCTTAAGTATCCTGGCCCTGTAGTCAAGTAAACAGGCCTTTTGGATCTCTGCCTTTAATTCAAGTAAAAGGGGTTAAGGATCCTGGCCATGTAGTCAAGTAAATAGGTCTAAGGTTCCTACCCTATAGTCAATTAAATTGATCTTAAATTTCCTGGCTCTGTAGTCAAATAAATAGATTTTAAGGATCCTTGAACTGTAGTCAAGTAAATAATTCTTAAGGATCCTGTCCATGGAGTTAAGTAAATAATTCTTAAAGATCCTGGCGCTGTAGTAAATTAAACAGGTCTAAAGGAACCTGGTCATGTAGTAAATTAACAGGTCGTATGGATACTGGCCCTGTAGTTATGTAAAGAGGTCTTAAGGATTCTGGCAATGTATTCAAGTAAATAGGTCTTAAGGATCCTGCCCCTGTTGTCAAGTAAATAGGTCTCAAGTATCCTGGCCCTGTAGTCAAGTAAATAGGTCTTAAGGATCCTGGCCCTGTAGTCAAGTAAACATGTCTTAAGGTTCCTGGCCATGCAATAAATTAAAAAGTTCATAAGAATCCGGGTCCTTTGGTCAAGTAAATAGGTCTTAAGAATACTGGAACTGTAGTCAAGTAACAGGTCAAAAGGATCCTGGCTATGTAGTAAAGTAAACAGTTCGTTAGGATCCTGGCCATGTATCAAGTAAACAGGTCTTAAGGATCCTGTCCCTGTAGTCAATTAAAGAGGTCTTAAGGATCCTGGCCATGTAGTCAAGTAAACAGGTCGTAAGGATACAAGCAATGTAGTTAAGTAAATAGGTCTTAAGGATCCTGGCCCCATAGTCAAGAAAATAGGTCTAAAGGATCTTGATCCTGTAGTTAAGTAAACAGGTCTTAAGGATCCTGACCCTTTAGTTAATTAAACCTATCGTAAGGATCCTAGCCATGTAGTCAAGTAAATATGTCGTAAGTATCCTGGCCTTGTAGTCAAGTAAATAAGTCTTAAGGATTCTAGCCCTGTAGTCATGTAAACAGGCCTTAAGGATACTTGCCCTGTAGTCTAGTAACAAGTCTTAAGGATCCTGGCCATGTAGTAAAGTAAACAGGTCGTAAGGATCCTGGCCATGTAGACAAGAAGATAGGTCTTAAGGATCCTGCCCCTGTATGTCAAGTAAATAGTTGTTAAGTATACTGGCCCTGTGGTCAAGTAAATAGGTCTTAACGATCCTGGCCATGTAGTCAAGTAAAAAGTTCGTAAAGATCCTAGCCATGTTGTCAAGTAAATAGATCTTAATGATGCTGGCCATGTCGTCAAGAAAACTTGTCGTATGGATCCTAGCCATTTAATCAATTAAATAGGTCTTAGGGATCCTGGCCCTGTAGTCAAGTAAACTGGTATTAAGGATTTTAGCCATGTAGTCAAGTAAACAGGTAGTAAGGATCCTGGCCATGTAGTCAAGTAAACAGTTCGTAAATTTCCTGGCCATGTAGTCAAGTAAATAGGTCTTACGTATCCTGGCCGTGTAGTCAATAAAACAGATTTTAAGGATCCTGGCCATGTAGTCAAGTAAACAGGTCGTAAGGATCCTGGCCATGTAGTCAAGTAAACAAGTATTAAGTATCCTGGCCATGTAGTCAAGTGTATAAGTCTTAAGGATCTTGGTCCAGTAGTCAATTAAATAGGTCTTATGGATCCCGAACCTGTAGTCAATTAAAATGGTATTAAGGATCCTGGCCATGTAGTTAAGTAAACAGTTCGTAAGGATTCTGGTCATGTAGTCAAGTAAATATGTCTTAAGAATTGTAGCCCTGTAGTCAAGTAAATAGGTTTTAAGGATACTGGAATTGTATTCAATTAAATAGGTCTTAAGGATCCTGGCATTGTAGTAAAGTAAACAGGTATAAAGGATAAGGGCCCTGTAGTCAAGTAAACAGGTCTTAAGGATTCTGGCTATGTAGTCAAGTAAACACGTCGTAATGATCCTGGCCATGTATTCAATTATATAGGACTTAAGGATCCTGGATCTGTAGTCAAGTAAACAGGTCTTAAGTATCCTGGCCATGTAGTCAAATAAAGAGGTCTTAAGGATCCTGTATGTAGTCAAGTATTTAGGTCTTAAGGATCTTGGTCCAGTAGTCAAGTAAATAGGTCTTAAGAATCCTGGACCTGTAGTCAAGTAAACAGTTCTTAAGGATCCTGGCTATGTAGTCAAGTAAACAGGTCGTAAGCATCCTGGCCATGTAGTCAAGTAAAAATGTCTTAAGTATCCTGGCCCTGTAGTCAAGTAAACAGGTCTTAAGGATCCTGGCCATTGAGTCAAGTAAACAGTTCTTAAGGATCCTGGCCATGTAGTCAAGTAAACAGGTCTTAAGAATACTGGTCCTATAGTCAAGTAAACAGTTCCTAAGTATTCTGGCTATGTAGTTAATTAAACAGGTCGCAAGGATCCTGCCCATGTAGTAATATAAATAGGTCTTAAGGATCCTGGCCCTGTAGTCAAGTAAATAGGTCTTAAGGATCCTGGCCGTGTATTCAAGTAAACAGGTTTTAAGGATCCTGGCCATGTAGTCAAGGTAACACGTCGTAAGGATCCTGGCCATGTAGTCAAGTAAATAGGTTTTAAGGATCATGGCCCTGTAGTCAAGTAAATAAGTCCTAAGGATACTGGCCCTGTAGTCAATTAAACAGGCCTTAAGTATCATTGTAATGTAGTAGAGTAAACAGGTCGTAAGGATCCTGGCCATGTAGTCCAATAAATGGGTCTTAAGGATGCTCGCCCTTTAGACATTTATTGGTCTTAAGGATCCTGGCCCTGTAATCAAGTAAACAGATCGTAAGGATCCTGGCCATGTAGTCAAGTAAATAAGTCTTAAGGATCCTGCCCCGTAGTCAAATAAATAGGTCTTAAGGATACTGGCCCTGTATTCAAGTAAACAGGTCGTATGGATCCTGGCCATGTTGTCAATTAAACAGGTTAAACTGATCCTGTCCAGGTAGTCAAGTAAACAGGTCGTAAGAATCCTGGCCATGTAGTCAAGTAAATAGATCATAAGGATCCTGGCCCTGTAGTCAAGTAAATAGGTCTTAAGGATCCTTGGCCCAGTAGTCAAGTAAACATCTCTTAAGGATCCTGGCAATGTAGTCAAGAAAACAGGTCGTAAGTATCCTAAACTTGTAGTCAAGTAAATAGGTCTTAATGATCCTGGCCTTATTGTCAAGTAAACAGGTCGTAAGGATCCTGGCCATGTATTCAAGTAAATAGGTCTTTAGGATACTTGCCCTGTAATCAAGAAAATAGGTCTTTAGGATACTTGCCCTGTAATCAAGAAAATAGGTCTTTAGGATCGTGGCCAGGAACTCAAGTAAACAGGTCTTAAGGATCCTGGCCATGTAGTCAAGTAAACAGGTTTTAATGATCCTGGCCGTGTATTCAACTAAATAGGTCTTAAGTATCCTGGCCCTGTAGTCAAGTAAACTTGTCTTAAGGATCCTGGCCATGTAGTCAAGTAAAGAGTTCGTAAGGATCCTGGCCATGTAGTCAAGTAAATATATCTTCAGAATTCTAGCCGTTTAGTCAAGTAAATAGGTCTTATGGATCCTGGACTTGTAGTCAAGTAAATAGGTAATAAGTATCCTGGCCTTGTAGTAAAGTAAACATCTCTTAAGGATACTGGCCCTCTAGTCAAGTAAACAGGTCTTAAGGATCTTGGCCATGTAGTCAAGTAAACAGGTTGTAAGGATTTTGGCCATATATTCAAGTAAATAATTTTTAAGGATACTGGCCCTCTAATCAAGTATATAGGTCTTAAGGATCCTGGCCCTGAAGTCAAGAAAATAGGTTTTAAGGATCCTGGCCATTGAGTCAATAAACAGGTCTTAAGGATCCTGTCCATATAGTCAAGTAAATATGTCTTTAAAATCCTGGCCCTGTAGTCAAGTAAATATATCTCAAGGATCCTGGCCACGTAGTCAAGTAAACTGGTCGTAAGGATCCTGGACCTTTATTGAAGTAAAAGTTCTTAAGGATCCTGGCCATGTATTCAAGTAAACAAGTCATAAGGAAACTGGCCATGTAGTAAAGTAAATAGGTCTTAAAGACCCTGGCCCTATAGTCAAGTAAATAAATAACCAGGAAACTGACCTTATAATCAAGTAAACAGGTCTTAAGGATCCTGGTCATGTAGTCAAGTAAACAGGTCGTAACGATCCTTGCCATGTAGTCAAGTAAATAGGTTTTATGGATCCTGGCTCTGTAGTCAATTAAATCATGCCTAAGGATCCTGGCCCTGTAATCAAGTAAACTGGTCTTAAGGATCCTGGCCATGTAGTCAAGTAAAGAGTTCCTAAATTACCTGGCCATGTAGTCAAGTAAATAGGTCGTATGGATCCTGGCCATGTTGTCAAGTAAACAGGTCAAATTGATCCTTTACAGGTAGTCAAGTAAACAGGTCGTAAAGATCCTGGCCATGTAGTCAAGTAAATAGATCTGAGAGGATCTTGGTTTTGTAGTCAAGTAAATAGGTATTTAGGATCCTGGCCCTGTAGTTAAGTAAATAGGTCTTAAGGATCCTGGCCCTGTAGTTAAGTAAACTGGTCTTAAGGATCCTGGCCATGTAGTCAAGTAAACAATTCGTAATGATCCCGGCCGTGTAGTCAAGTAAATATGTCTTAGGGATTCTGGCCTTGTTGTCAAGTAAATAGGTCCTAAGGATCCTGCCCCTCTAGTCAAGTAAACAGGTCTTAAAAATCATGGCCATGTAGTCAACTAAATAGGTTGAAAGGATTCTGGCCATGTAATCAAGTAAATATGTCTTAATTATCCTGGCCCTGTAGTCAAGTAAATAGGTCTTAAGGATCCTGGCTCTGTAGTCAAGTAAACGGGTATTAAGGATCCTGGTTCAGTAGTCAAGTAAACAGCTCTTAAGGATCCAGGCCATGTAGTCAAGTTAACAGGTCGTAAGGATCCTGGCCCTGTAGACTAGTAAATAAGTCTTAATGATCCTGGCCCTGTAGTCAAGTAAACAGGTCTTAAGGATCTCTGCCATGTATTCAAGTAAACAGGTCGTAAGTATCCTGGCCATGAAGTCAAGTATATAGGTGTTAAGGTTCCTGGGCCTGAAGTCAAGTAAATAGGTCTTAATGATCATGGCACTGTAGTCAAGTAAAAAGGTCTTAACGATCCTGGCCATGTAGTCAAGTAAACAGTTCTTAATGATCCTGGCCATGTAGTCAAGTAAATTGGTATTAAGGATCTAGGCCCTGTAGTCAAATAAACAGTTCTTAAGGATCTTGGCCATTTTGTCAACTAAACGGTCGTAAGTATCCTTGCCATGTAGTCAAGTAAATAGTTCTTAAGGATCCTGGCCCTGTAGTCAAGTAAATATGTCTTAAGTATCATGGCCCTGTAGGTAAGTAAATATGTCTTAAGGATCCTGGCCCTGTAGTCAAGTAAACAGATCGTAAGGATCCTGGCCACTTAGTCAATTAAATAGGTCTTAAACATACTGGCCCTATAGTCAATTAAATAGGTCTTAAGGATCCTGCTCCTGTAGTCAAGTAAACAGGTCTTAAGAATCCTGGCCATGTAGTCAAGTAAAAAGGTTTTAAGGATCATTCTATTTAGTCAAGTAAATAGTTCTTATAGATCCTGGCTCTGTAGTCAAGTAAATAGGTCATAAGGATCCTGGCCATGTAGTCAAGTAAACAGGTGTTAAGGATCCTGGCCATGTTTTCAAGTAAACAGGTCTAATTGATCCTGGCAAGGTAGTCAAGAAAACAGGTCGTAAGGATCCTGGCCATGTAGTCAATTAAATAGGTCTAAAGGATCCTGGCCCTGTAGTCATGTAAACAGGTCTTAAGGATCCTGGTTCAGTAGTCAAGTAAACAGCTCTTAAGGATCCAGGCCATGTAGTCAAGTTAACAGGTCGTAAGGATCCTGGCACCTGTAGACTAGTAAATAAGTCTTAATGATCCTGGCCCTGTAGTCAAGTAAACAGGTCTTAAGGATCTCTGCCATGTATTCAAGTAAACAGGTCGTAAGTATCCTGGCCATGAAGTCAAGTATATAGGTGTTAAGGTTCCTGGGCCTGAAGTCAAGTAAATAGGTCTTAATGATCATGGCACTGTAGTCAAGTAAAAAGGTCTTAACGATCCTGGCCATGTAGTCAAGTAAATAGGTCTTAACGATCCTGGCCCTGTAGGTTAGTAAACAGGTCTTAAGTATCCTGGCCATTGAGTCAAGTAAACAGGTCGTAAGGATCCTGGCCATATAGTCAAGCTAATAAGTCTTAAGGATTCTGGCCCTATAGTCAAGTAAATAGGTCTTAAGGATCCTGGCCTTGTAGTCAAATAAACAAGTCGTAAGGATCCTGGCCATGTAGTCAAGTAAATAAGTCTTAAGGATACTGGCCCTGTAGTAAAGTAAATATTTATTAAGGATGCTTGCCCTGTAGTCAAGTAAAAAGTCTTAAGGATCCTTGCCGTGTAATCGAGTAAACAGGTCGTAAGGATCCTGGCCATGTTGTAAATTAAATAGGTCTTAAGGATCCTGGCTCTGTAGTCAAGTAAATAGGTCTTTGGATCTTGGCCCTGTAGTCAAGTAAACAGATCTTAAGGATCCTGGCCATGTAGTCAAGTAAACAGATCGTATGGATACTGGGCATGTTTTCAACTAAATATGTCTTAAGTATCCTGGCCCTGTAGTCAAGTAAATAGGTCTTAATTATCCTGACCCTGTAAATAAATAAACAGGTCTTAAGGATCCTGGCCTTGTTGTCAAATAAACAGGTCGTAAGGATCCTGGCCATGTAGTCAGATAAATAGTTCTTAAGGATACTGGCCCTGTAGTAGAGTACATATTTATTAAGGATGCTGGCCCTGTAGTCAAGTAAAAATTCTTAAGGATCCTTGCCATGTAATCGAGTAAACAGGTCGTAAGGATACTGGCCATGTTGTAAATTAAATAGGTCTAAAGGATCCTGGCTCTGTAGTTAAGTAAACAGGTCGTAATGATCCAAGCCATGTAGTCAATTAAAAAGTTCTTAAAGATCCTGAACCTGTAGTCAAGTAAATAGGTTTTAAGGATCCTGGGCCTGTAGTCAAGTATACAGGTGTTAAGGATCCTGGCCATGTAGTCAAGTAAACAGGTCGTAAGGATGCTGGCCAAGATGCCAAGTAAATAGGTCGTAAGGATTCTGGCCATGTAGTCAAGTAAATAGGTATTAAGGATCCTGGCCCTGTAGTCAAGTAAACAGGTCTTAAGTATCCTGTCAATGTAGCCAATTAAACAGGTCGTAAGAATCCTGGCCATTTAGTCCAGTAAATAGGTCTTAAGGATCCTGGCCCTGTAGTCAAGTAAATAGGTCATATAGATCCTGGCCCTGTAGTCGAGTAAACATGTCTTAAGAATTCTGGCCATTTTGTCAAGTAAACAGGTCGGAAGGATCCTGGCCATGAAGTCAAGTAAATAGGCCTTAAGGATCCTTGCCCCGTAGTCAAGTAAATAGCTCTTAAGTATCCTGGCCCTGTAGTCTAGTAAACGAGTCTTAAGGATCCTGGCAATATAGTCAAGTAAACAGGTGGTAAGGATCCTGGCCCTGTAGTCAAGTAAATATATTTTAAGGATCCTGGCTCTGTAGTAAAGTAAACGGGTCTTAAGAAACCTGGCCATGTAGTCAAGTAAACAAGTCCTACGCAACCTGGCCCTGTAGTCAATTAAATAAGTCTTTTGGATCCTGGGCCTGTAGTCATGTAAATAGGTCTTAAGGATCCTGATCCTGTAGTCAAGTAAACAGGTCTTAAGGATCCTGGCCATGTAGTCAAGTAAACAGGTCGTAAGGATTCTGGCCACGAAGTCAAGTAAATAGGTTTTAAGGATCCTGGCACTGTAGTCAAGTAAATAGTTCATAAGGTTCCTGGCCTGTAGTCAAGTAAACAGGTTTAAGGATCCTGGACATGTAGTCTAGTAAACAGGTCGTAACGATCCTGGCCATGTAGTCAAGTAAATAGGTCTAAAGGATTCAGACCCTGTAGACAAGTAAAATGGTCTTAAGGATCCTGGCCATGTAGTTAAGTAAACATTTCGTAAGGATTCTGAACATGTAGTCAAGTAAATAGGTCTTAAGAATTGTAGCCCTGTAGTCAAGTAAATAGGTTTTAAGGATACTGGAATTAAAGTCAAATAAATAGGTCTTAAGGATCCTGGCATTGTAGTAAATTAAACAGGTCTTAAGAATACTGGCCCTGTAGTCAAGTAAACAGGTCTTAAGTATTCTGGCTATGTAGTCAAGTAAAAAGGTCGTAATGATCCTGGCCATGTATTCAATTATATAGGTCTTAAGGATCCTGGATCTTTAGTCAAGTAAACAGGTCTTAAGTATCCTGGCCATGTAATCAAGTAAAGAGGTCTTAAGGATCCTGTATGTAGTCAAGTATTTAGGTCTTAAGGATCTTGGTCCGGTAGTCAAGTAAATAGGTCTTAAGAATACTGGACCTGTAGTCAAGTAAACAGGTCTTAAGGATCCTGGCTATGTAGTCAAGTAAATAGGTCATAAGCATCCTGGCCATGTAGTCAAGTAAAAATGTCTTAAGGATCCTGGCCCTGTAATCAAGTAAAAATGTCTTAAAGATACTGGCCATTGAGTCAAGTAAACAGGTCTTAACGATCCTTGCCATGTAGTCAAGTAAACAGGTCTTAAGGATACTGGTCCTGTAGTCAAGTAAACAGTTCCTAAGAATTCGGCTATGAAGTTAATTAAACAGGTCGCAGTATCCTGCCCATGTAGTAATGTAAATAGATCTTAAGTATCCTGGCCCTGTAGTCAAGTAAATAGTTCTTAAGGATCCTGGCCGTGTAGTCAAGTAAACAGGTCTTAAGGATCCTGGCCATGTAGTCAAGGAAACACGTCGTAAGGATCCTAGCCCTGTAGTCAAGTAAATAAGTTTTAAGGATCCTAGACCTGTAGTCAATTAAACAGGTCTTAACAATCCTGGCCATGTAATCAAGTAAACAAGTATTAAGGATGGTTGCCCTGTAGACATTTATATAGGTCTTAAGGATCCTGGCCCTGTAGTCAAGTAAACAGGTCGTATGGATCCTGGCCTTGTTGTCATGTAAACAGGTCGAATTGATCCTTTCCAGGTAGTCAAGTAAACAGGTCGTAAAGATCCTGGCCATGTAATCAAGTAAATAGATCTGAGAGGATCTTGGCTTTGTAGTCAAGTAAATAGGTATTTAGGATCCTGGCCCAATAGTCAAGTAAACAGCTCTTAATGATCCTGACAATGTTGTCAAGTAAACAGGTCAAATTGATCCTGTCCAGGTAGTCAAGTAAACAGGTCTTAAGAATCCTGGCCATGTAGTCAAGTAAATAGATCATAAGGATTCTGGCCATCTAGTCAAATAAATAGGTCTTAATGATCCTGGTCCTGTAGTCAAGTAAACAGGTCTTCAGGATCTTGTTCATGTACTTAAGTAAAGAGGTTGAAAGGATCTTGGCCATGTATTCAAGTAAATAGGTTTTAAGGATCCTGGCTCTCTAATAAAGTATATAAGTCTTAAGGATCCTGGCCCTGAAGTCAAGAAAATAGGTCTTAATTATCCTGGCCATTGAGTCAAGTAAAATGGTCTTAAGGATCCTGGCCATGTAGTCAAGTAAATAGGTCTTAAGGATCCTGGCCCTGTAGGGAAGTAAATTTGTCTAAAAATCCTGGCCATGTAGTCAAGTCAACAACTCGTAAGGATCCTTACCATGTATTCAAGTAAATAGGTCTTAAGGATCCTAGCCCTGTAATCAATAAAATAGGTCTTTAGGATCTTGGCCATGTAGTCAAGTAAACACGTCGTAAGGCTCCTGTCCATGTAGTCGAGTAAATAGATCTTAAGGATCCGGTCCCTGAAGTCAAGTAAATAGGTCTTAATTATCCTGGCCCTGTAGTCAAGAAAATAGGTCTTAATGATCCTGGCCCTGTAGTCAAGTAAATAGGTCTTATGGATCCTAGCATTTTAGTCAAGTAAACAGATCGTAAGGATCCTGGCCATGTACTAAAGTAAATAGGTCATAAGGATCTTGTTCCTCTAGTCAAGTAAACAAGTCTTAAGGATCCTTGCCATGTATTCAAATAAACAGGTCGTAAGGATCCTGGTCATGTAATCAAGTAAATAGGTCTTAAGGATCCTGGCCCTGTAGTAAAGTAAATATGTCTTTAGGATCCTGTTCCTTTAGTCAAGTAAACAGGTCTTAAAGATCCTGGCTATGTCGTCAAGTAAACAATTCCTAAGGATCCTGGACATGTAGTCAAATAAATAGGTCTTAAGATACCTGGCCCTGTAGTCAAGTAAATAGGTCTTAAGTATCCTGGCCCTTTAGTCAAGTAAACAGGTCTTAAGCATCCAGACATTGTAGTCAAGTAAACAGATCGTAAGGATCCTGGCCATGTATTCAAGTAAATAGGTCTTAAGGATCCTGGTCCTCTAGACAAGTAAATATGTTTTAAGGATCCTGGCCATGTAGTCAAAAAAAATCTTAAGGATTCTGGCCATGTAGTCATGTAAATAGTTCCTAAGGAGCCTTGCCCTTTAGTCATGTAAACAAGTCTTAACGATCCAGGCCATGTAATCGAGTAAAATGGTCGTAAATATCCTGGCCATGTTATCAAGTAAATATGTCTTAAGGATCCTGGCCATGTAGTCAAGTAAATAGGTCTTAAGGATCCTGGCCATGTAGTCAAGTAAATAGGTCTTAAGGATCCTGGCCCTGTAGTCAATTAAATTGGTTTTAAGGATCCTGGTCCTGTAATCAAGTAAACTGGTCTTAAGGATCCTGGCCATGTAGTCAAGTAAACATGTCGTAAGGATCCTGGCCATGTAGACAAGTAAATAAGTCTTAAATATCCTGAACCTGTAATCAAGTAAATAGGTCTTAAGGATCCTGGCCCTGTAGTCAAGTAAATAGGTCTTAAGGATCCTGGCCATGTAGTTAAGTAAAAAGGTAGTAAAGATCCTGGCCATGTAGTTAAGTAAATATGTCTTAAGGATACTGGCCCTGTAATCAAGTAAATAGGTCTTAAGATTCCTAGCCCTGTAGTAAAGTAAAAAGATCTTAATGATCCTGACTAATTAGTCAAGTAAACAGATCGTAAGGATCCTGGTCCTGTAGTCAAGTAAATACATCTTAAGGATCCTGGCCCTGGAGTCAAGTAAATACGTCTTAGGTATCCTGGCCTTATAGTCAAGTAAACAGGTCTTAAGGATACTGGCCATGTAGTTAAGTAAACAGGTCGTAAAAACATGGCCATGTAGTCAAGTAAGTAGGTCTTAAGGATCCTGGCCCTGTAGACAAGTAAATAGGTCTTTAGGATCCTGGACATGTAGTCAAGTAAACAGATCTTATGGATCCTGGCCATGTAGTCAAGTAAATAGGTTTTAAGGACCCTGGCCCTCTAGTCAAGTTCAATAGGTCTTAAGGATCCTGGCCCTATAGACAAGTAAACAGGTCTTAAGGATACTGGCCATGTAGTCAAGTAAATATGTCTTAAGGATCGTGGCCTCTCGTCAAGTAAATAGGCCTAAGGATCCTGGCACCGTAGTCAAGTAAATAGGTCTTAAGGATTCTTGCCATGTAGTGAAGTAAACAGGTCGTAATAATCCTGATCTTGTAGTCAAGTAAATAGGTATTAAGAATCTTGGCGCTGTAGTCAAGTAAAGCGGTCTTAAGGATCCTGGCCCTGTAGTCTAGTAAATAGGTCTTATGGATCCTGGCAATGTATTCAAGTAATCAGGTCGTAAGGATCCTGGTCATGTAGTCAAGTAAATAGGTCTTAAGTATACTGGCCCTCTAGTCAAGTAAAAAGGTCTTAAAAATCCTGGCATTGTAGTCAAGTAAACATGTCGAAAGGATCCTGGCCATTTAGTCAATCAAAGAGGTGTTAATGATCCTGGCCATGTAATCAAGTAAACAGGTAGTAAGTATCCTGGCCCTGTAGTCAAGTAAATAGGTCTTAATGATCCTGGCTCTGTAGTCAAGTAATTAGGTCCTAAGGATCTTGGCCCTGTAGTCAAGTAAAGAAGTCTTAAGGATCCTGGCCATGTAATCGAGTAAACAGGTCGTAAAGATCCTGGTCATGTTGTCAAGTAAATAGGTTTTAAGGATCCTAGCCATGTAGTCAAGTAAATAAGTCTTAAGTATCCTGGCCCTCTTTTCAAGTAAATTGCTCTTAAGGATACTGGTCCTGTAGTCAAGTAAACAGGTCTTAAGGATCCTGGCCATGTAGTCAAGTAAAATGGTCGTTAGGACCTGGGCCATGTAGTCAAGTAAATAGGTCTTAAAGATCCTGTCCCTGTAGTCAAATAAATAGGTCTTAAGGATCCTGGCCATGTAGTCAAATAAACAAGTCTTAAGGATTCTGGCCCTGTAGTAATTAAATAGGTCCTAAGTGTCCTGGCCCTGTAGTCAAGTAAACATGTCTTAAGGATCCTGGCCATATAATCGAGTAATCAGGTCGTAAAGATCCTGGCCATGTTGTCAAGTAAATAGGTTTTAAGGATCCTATCAATGTACTCATGTAAATAGATCTTAATGATCCTGGCCCTTTAGTCAAGTAAATTGCTCTTAAGGATCCTGGTCCTTTATTCAAGTAAACAGGTCTTAAGGATCATGGCCATGTAGTCAAGTAAACAAGTCGTAAGGATCCTGGCCATGTAGTCAAGTAAATAATTTTTAATATCCTGAACTTGTAGTCAAGTAAATAGGTCATAAGTATCCTGGCCCTGTAGTCAAGTAAACAGGTCTTAAGGATTCGTGACATGTAGTTAAGTAAATAGGTCTTATGGATCCTGGCCATGTACTAAAGTAAATAGGTCTTAATGATCTTGGTCCAGTAGTAAAGTAAATATGTATTAAGGATCCTGAACCTGTAGTAAAGTAAACAGGTCTTTAGGATACTGGCCATTTAGTCAAGTAAACAGTTCGTAAGGATCATGGCCATGTAGTCAAGTAAATAGGTCTTATTGATCCAGGCACTGAAGTCAAGTAAATAGGTATTAAAGATCCTAGCTTTGTAGTCAAAGAACCGGTCTTAAGGATCCTGGCCATTGAGTCAAGTAAACGGGTCCTAAGGATCCTGGCCATGTAGTCAAGTAAATAGGTCTTAACGATCCTGGCCCTGTAGTCAATTAAATTGGTCTTAAGAATCCTGGCCGTGTATTCAAGTAATCAGGTCGAAGGGTTCCTGGTCATGTAGTCAATAAAATAGGTCTTAAGGATCCTGGCCTTGTAATAAATTAAATATGTTTTAAGGATCCTTGCCAGGAACTCAATTAACCAGGTCTTAAGGATCCTGGCCATATAGTAAAGTAAATAAGTCTTGAGGATCCTGGCCCTGTAGTCAAGTAAAAAGGTCTTAAGGATCCTAACCCTGTAGTCAAGTAAACAAGGTCTTAAGGATCTTGGCCATGTAGTCAAGTAAAAAGGTCACAAGGATCCTGGCCATGTTGTCAAGTAAACAGATCGTAAGGATCCTGGCCATGTAGTCAAGTAAAAGGGTCTTAATGATCCTGGCCCTGTGGTTAAGTAAACAGGTCTTAAGGATCCTGGCCATGTAGTCAAGTAAACATGTCTTAAGGATCCTGGCCATGTAGTCAAGTAAACAGGATCGTAAGAATCCTGGCCATGTAGGGTAGTAAATAGGTCTTAAGTATCCTGGCCCTGTAGTCAAGGAAAAATGTTTTAAGGATCCTGGCCATGTAGTCAAGAAAAAAGATCTTAAGGATCCTGGCCCTTTAGTCAAGTAAACAGGTCTTAAGGATCCTGGCCATGTAGTCAAGTAAACATGTCTTAAGGATCCTGGCCATGTAGTCAAGTAAACAGGTCGTAAGAATCCTGGCCATGTAGGGTAGTAAATAGGTCTTAAGTATCCAGGCCCTTTAGTCAAGTAAAAATGTTTTAAGGATCCTGGCCATGTAGACAAGAAAAAAGGTCTTAAGTATCCTGGCCCTTTAGTCAAGCAAACAGGTCTTAAGGATCCTGGCCATGTAGTCAAGTAAACATTTCGTAAGGATCTTGGCCATATAGTCAAATAAATATGTCTTAAGAATCCTGTCCCTGTAATCAAGTAAACAGATCTTAAGTATCGCGGCCATGTATGTCAAGTAAATAGGTCTTAAGGATCCTGGTCTTGTAGTCAAGTAAATAGGTCTTAAGGATCCTGGCCCTGTAGCCAAGTAAACAGGTTTTAGGGATCCTGGCCATGTAGGTAAGTAAACAGGTCGTAAGGATCCTGGCCATGTAGTCAAGTAAATAGGTCTTAAAGATTCTGGCCCTGTAGTCAATTAAATAGGTCTTAAGGATCTTGGCCCTGTAGTCAAGTAAACAGGTCTTAAGGATCCTGGCCGTGTAGTCAATAAACATTTTGTAAAGATCCTGGCCATGTAGTTAAGTAAATAGGTCATAAAAATCCTAGCCCTGTAGTCAAGTAAATAGGTCTTAAGGATACTGAACTTGAAGTCAAGTAAATAGGTCTTATGGATCCTGGTCCTATAGTAAAATAAACAGGACTTATGGATATTGGCCCTGTAGTCAAGTAAACAGGTCTTAAGAATTCTGGCTATGTAGTAAAGTAAACAGTTAATAAAGATACTGGATATGTAGTCAAGTAAATATATCTTAAGTTTCCTTGTTCTGTAGTCAAGTAAACAGGTCTTAAGGATTCGTGCCATGTAGTTAAGTAAATAGGTCTTAAGGATCCTGGCCATGTAATAAAGTAAATATGTCTTAATGAACTTGGTCCAGTAGTCAAGTAAATATGTATTAAGGATCTTGAACCTGTAGTAAAGTAAACAGGTCTTTAGGATACTGGCCATTTAGTCAAGTAAACAGTTCGTAAGGATCATGGCCCTGTAGTTAAGTAAACAGGTCGGAGGGTTCCTGGTCATGTAGTCAAAAAATAGGTCTTAAGGATACTGGCCCTGTAATCAAGTAAATACGTCTTAATGATCCTTACCAGGAACTCAAGTAAACAGGTCTTAAGGATCCTGGACATGTAGTAAAGTAAATAAGTCTTGAGGATCCTGGCCCTGTAGTCAAGTAAAAAGGTCTTAAGGATCCTAACCCTGTAGTCAAGTAAACAGGTCTTAAGGATCTTGGCCATGTAGTCAAGTAAAAAGGTCGCAAGGATCCTGGCCATGTTGTCAAGTAAACAGGTCGTAAAGATCCTGCCATGTAGTCAAGTAAAAGGGTCTTAATGATCCTGGCCCTGTGGTTAAGTAAACATGTCTTAAGGATCCTGGCCATGTAGTCAAGTAAACATGTCTTAAGTATCCTGGCCATGTAGTCAAGTAAACAGGTCGTAAGGATCATGGCCATGTAGTCAAGTAAATAGGTCTTAATGATCCAGGCACTGAAGTCAAGTAAATAGGTCTTAAAGATTCTAGCTTTGTAGTCAAAGAACCGGTCTTAAGGATCCTGGCCATTGAGTCAAGTAAACGGGTCCTAAGGATCCTGGCCATGTAGTGAAGTAAATAGGTCTTAAGGATCCTGGCCCTGTAGTTAATTAAATTGGTCTTAAGAATCCTGGCCGTGTATTCAAGTAATCAGGTCGAAGGGTTCCTGGTCATGTAGTCAATAAATTAGGTCTTAAGGATCCTGGCCTTGTAATAAATTAAATAGGTCTTAAGGATCCATGCCAAGAACTCAATTAACCAGGTCTTAAGGATCCTTGCCATGTACTCAAGTAAATAGGTCTTAATGATCTTGGTCCAGTAGTCAAGTAAATATGTATTAAGGATCCTGAACCTGTAGTAAAGTAAACAGGTATTTAGGATACTGGCCATTTAGTCAAGTAAACAGTTCGTAAGGATCATGGCCCTGTAGTTAAGTAAACAGGTCGGAGGGTTCCTGGTCATGTAGTCAATAAAATAGATCTAAGGATCCTGGCCCTGTAGTTAAGTAATTAGTTCTTAAGGATCCTTGTCCTGTAGTCAAGTAAATATGTCTTGAGTAACCTGGCCCTGTAGTCAAATTAATAAGTTTTAAATATCCTAAACCTGTAGTCAAGTAAAAAGGTTTTAAGTATCCTGGCCACGTAGTCAAGTAAACAGGTCATAAGGATCCTGGCCACGTAGTCAAGTAAACAGTTCGTGAGGATCTAGGCCATATAGTCAAGAAAAAAGATCTAAGGATCCTGGCCCTGTAGTCAAGTAATTAGTTCTTAAGGATCCTGGTCCTGTAGTCAAGTAAACAGGTCTTATGTATTCTGGCCATGTAGTCAAGTAAACATGACGTAAGGTTCCGGGCCATGAAGTCAAGTAAACAGGTCTTAAGGATTCTGGCCATGTATTCAAGTAAACAGGTCCTAAGCATCCCGGCCACGTAGTTAAGTAAATAGGTCGTAAGGATCCAGGCCCTGTAGTCAAGTAAATATGTCTTAAGGAACCTGGTCCTTTAGTCAAATCAATAAGTCTTAAAGATCCTAAACGTGTAGTCAAGTAAACAGGTCTTAAATATCCTGGCAATGTATTCAAGTAAACAGGTCGTAAGTAACCCTCGCCTTGTAGTCAAGTAAATAGGTGTTAATGATCCTGGGCCTGTAGTCAATTAAATAAGTCTTAATGATCCTGGCCCTGTAGTCAAGTGAATAGGTCTTTAGGATCTTGGCCATGTTGTCAATTAAACAGGTCTTAAGGACTCTTGCCATGTAGTCAAGTAAATAGGTCTTAAGGATCCTGGCCCTGTAGTCAAGTAACTAGGTCTTAAGAATCCTGGTTATGTAGTCAAGTAAACAGGTCGTATGTATCCTGGCCATGTAGTAAAGTAAATAGGTCTTAAGGATCCCGGCCCTGTAGTCAACTAAATAGGTCATAAGAATCCTGAACCTGTATTCAATTAAATAGGTCTTAAGGGTCCTGGACATGTAGTCAAGTAAACATGTCGTAAGGATCCTGGCCCTGTAGTCAAGTAAATAGGTCTTAAGGATTCTGGCTCTATAATCAAGTAAATAGGTCTTAAGGATCTTGGCCCTGTAGTCAATTAAACAAGTCTTAAGGATCCTCGCTATGTAGTCAAGTAAACTGGTCTTAAGCATCCTGGCCATGTAGTCAAGTAAATATTTCTTAAGGATCCTGGCCCTGTAGTCAAGTAAATAGGTCTTAAGGATCCTGGCCTTGTAGTCAAGTAAACAGGTCTTAAGGATCCTGGCCTAGTAGTCAAGTAAACAGGACTAAAGAATCCTGGCCATTTAGTCAAGTATTTAACTCTTAAGGATCTTGGTCCAGTAGTCAAGTAAATAGGTCTTAAGGATCATGGACCTGTAGTCAAGTAAACATGTCTTAAGGATCCTGACTATGTAGTCAAGTAAACAGGTCTTAAGCATCCTGGCCATGTAGTCAAGTAAATAGGTCTTAAGGATCCTGGCCCTGTAGTCAAGTAAATAGGTCTTAAGGATCTTGGCCCTGTAGTCAAGTAAAGAGGACTTAAGGATCCGGCAATGTAGTCAAGTAAACAGGTCGTAAGGTTTCTGGCCATGTATTTCAGTAAATAGGTCTTAAGGATCCTGGCCCTGTAGTCAAGTAAATAGGTATTAAGGATCTTAGCCCTGTAGTCGAGTAAACAGGTCTTAAGAATCCTGGCCAATTAGTCAAGTAAAAATGTCCTAAGGATCCTGTCCATGTAGTCAAGTAAATACGTCTTAAGGATCCTTGCCATTTAGTCAATTAAATAAGTCTTAAGGATCCTGGCCCTGTAGTTAAGTAAACGGGTCATAAGTATCCTGGCAATGTAGTCAAGTAAACAGGTCGTAAAGATCCTGGCCCTGTAGTCAAGTAAACAGGTCGTAAGGATTCCGTCCCTGTAGTCAAGTTAATAGGTCTTATGAATCCTGGACCTCTAGTCAATCAAACATATCTTAAGAATCCTGGTCATGTAGTCAAATAAATAAGTATTAAGGATCCTGGATTTTTAGTCAAGTAAATAGGTCATAAGGACGCTGGCCCTGTAGTCAAGTAAACAAGTTTTAAGAAACCTGGCCACATAGTCAATTAAACAGGTCTTAAGAATCCTGGCCATGTAGTCAAGTAAACAATTCTTAACGATCCTGGCCATGTAGTCAAGTAAACAGGTCGTAAGGATCCAGGCCATGTTGTCAAGTAAATAGGTCTTAAGTATCCTTTCTTCTGTAGTCAAGTAAACAGGTCGTACGGATCCTGGCCCTGTAGTCAAGTAAACAGGTCTTAAAGATTCTGGCTAATTGATCAAGTAAACAGGTCGTAAGGATCTTGACCATGTAGTCAAGTAAATATGTCTTAAGGATCCTTGCTCTGTAGTCAAGTAAACAGGTCTTAAGATCCCTGGCCATGTAGTCAAGTAAACAATTCTTAACGATCCTGGCCATGTAGTCAAGTAAACTGGTCGTAAGGATCATGGCCCTTTAGTCAAGTAAATACATCTTTAAGATTCTGGCCCTGGATTCAAGTAAATAGGTCTTAAGGATCCTGGCCCTGTAGTCATGTAAACAGGTCTTAAGTATCCTGGCCATGTAATCAAGTAAACAGGTCGTAGAGATCCTGGCCATGTAATCAAGTAAATATGTCTTAAGTATCCTGACCCTGTAGTCAAGTAAACAGGTCTTAAGGATCCTGGCCATGTAGTCAATAAACAGTTCGTAAAGTTCCTTGCCCTGTAGTCAAGTAAATAGGTCTTAAGGATCCTGGCCCTGTTATCAAGTAAATAGGTCTTAAGAATACTGGCCCTGTAGTCAAGTAAACAAGTCTTAATAACTCTAGCTATGTAGTCAAGTAAACATGTTGCAAGGATTCTGGCCATATAAACAAGTAGATAGGTCTTTAGACTTCTAGCCTTGTAGTCAAGTAAATAGGTCTTAAGGATCATGGACTTGTAGTCAAGTAAATAGGTCTTAAGAATTCTAGCCCTGTAGTCAAGGAAATAGGTCTTAAGGATCCTGTACTTGTATTCAAATAATTATTTCTTATGGATTCTGGCCTTGTAGTAAAGTAAACAGGTCTTAAGGATACTGGCCCTGTAGTCAAGTAAACAGGTCTTAAGTATTCTGGCTATGTACTTTTTAAACAGGTCGTAAGGATCCTGGCCCTGTAGACAAGTAAATAGGTCTTAAGTATCCTGGCCCTGTAGTCAAGTAAACAGGTCATAAGGATCCTGGCCATGTAGTCAAATAAACAGGTCACAAGGATCCCGGCCATGTAGTCAAGAAAATAGGTCTTAAGGATCCTGATCCTGTAGTCAAGTAAATATGTCTTAAAGATCCTGGCCCTGTAGTCAACTAAACAGGTCTTAAGGATCCTGGCCATGTAGTCAAGTAAACAGGTCGTAAGGATCCTGGCCATGTAGTCAAATAAATAGTTCTTAAGGAACCTAGCCCTGTATAAAATTAAATATCTCTTAAGGATCCTGGTCATGTAGTCAAGTAAACATGTCATAAGGATACTGACCATGTAGTCAAGTAAATAATTCTTAAGGATTCTTGCCCTGTATTCAAGTAAATAGGTTTTAAGGATCCTTTCCCTGTAGTCAAGTAAACACGTCTTAAGGATCCTGGCCCAGTTGTCAAGTAAACAATTCTTAAGTATCCTGGCCATGTAGTCAAGTAAATAAATCTTAAGGATCCTGGCCATGTAGTCAAGTAAATAGGTCTTAAGTATCCTGGCCCTGTAGACAAGTAAACAGGTATTAAGGATCCTTGCCATGTAGTCAAGTAAACAGGCCGTGAGGATATTGGCCATGTAGTCAAGTAAATAGGTCTTAAGTATCCTGGCCCTGTAGTCAAGTAAATAGGTCTTTAGGATCCTGGTCCTGTAGTCAAGTAAATAGGTTTTACAGATCCATGGCCATGTAGTCAACTAAACAAGTTTTAACGATACTGGCCCTGTATTCTATTAAACAGGTCTTAAGGATACTGGCCATTTAGTCAATTAAATAGGTCGTGAGGATCCTTGCTATGTAGTCAATTAAATAGGTCTTAAGGATTCTGGCCATGTAGTCAAGTAAACATGTCTTTAGGATCCTGGCCATGTAGTCAAGTAAATAGGTTTTAAGGATCCTGGCACTGTAGTCAAGTAAATAATTCTTAATTATCCTGGCGTTGTAGTCACGTAATCATGTCTTAAGGATACTTGACATGTAGTCAAGTAAACAGTTCGTAAGGATCCTGGCCATGTAGTCAAGTAAATATATATTAAGGATCCTGACCCTGTAGTCGAGTAAATAGGTCTTAAGGAGCCTTGGCTTGTAGTCAAGTAAACAGGTTTTAGGGATCCTGGCCATGTAGTAAAGTAAACAAGTCATAAGGATCCTGGCCATGTAGTCAAGTAAATAGGTCTTAAGGATCCTGGCCCTATAGTCAAGTAAAGATTTCGTAAGAATCATGGCCATGTAATCAAGTAAATAGGTCTTTAGGACCTGGCCCTGTAGTCAAGTAAATAGGTCTTAAAGATGCTTGACCTGTAGTCAAGTAAACAGGTCTTAAGGATCCTGGCCCTGTAGTCAAATAAACAGGTCATAGGGATACTTGTCATGTAGTCAAATAAATAGGTGTTAAGGATCCTGGCCCTGTAGTCAATTATATATGTCTTAAGAATCATGGCCATGTAGTCAAGTAAACAGGTCATAAGGATCCTGGCCATGTAGTCAAGTAAACAGTTCATAAGTAACCAGGCCATGTAGTTAAGTAAATAGGTCTTAAGGATCCTGGCTCTGTAGTCAACTAAACAGGTCTTAAGGATCCTGGCCATGTAGACAAGTAAACTAGTCGTAAGGATCCAGGCCAAGTAGTCAAACGAATAGGTCTTAAGGATCCTGGCCCTGTAGTCAAGTAAATAGGTTTTAAGGAGCCTGGCCCTGTAGTCAAATAAACAGGTCTTAGGGATCCTGGCCATGTGGTCAAGTAAACATGTCATAAGGATACTGATCATGTAGTCAAGTAAAAAATTTTTAAGGATCCTTACCCTGTATTCAAGTAAATAATTTTTAAGAATACTTGCCCTGTAGTCAAGTAAACTGGTCTTAAGGATCCTGGCCCAGTTGTCAAGTAAGCAATTCTTAAGTATCCTGGCCATGTAGTTAAGTAAATAAGTCTTAAGGATTTTGGCCCTGTAGTCAAGTAAATAGGTCTTAAGTATCCTGGCCCTGTAGTCAAGTAAACAGGTATTAAGGATCCTGGCCATATAGTCAAGTAAACAGGACGTGAGGATATTGGCCATGTAGTCAAGTAAATAGGTCTTAAGTATTCTGGCCCGGTAGTCAAGTAAATAGGTCTTAAGGATCCTGGTCCTGTAGTCAAGTATATAGGTTTTACAGATCCTGGCCATGTAGTCAACTAAACAGGTTTTAAATATCCAGGCCCTGTAGTCAATTAAACAGTTCTTAAGGATACTGGCCATTTATTCAATTAAATATGTCGTGATGATTCTTGCTATGTATTCAATTAAATAGGTCTTAAGGATTCTGGCCTTGTAGTCAAGTTAATAATTCTTAAGTATATTGGCCCTGTATTCAAATAAACAGGTCTTAAGGATCTTAGCCCTGTAGTCATGTAAATAGGTCTTAAGGATGTTGGCCATGTAGTCAAGTAAATCGGTCTTAAGGAGCCTGGCCCTGTATTTAATTAGAAGGTCTTAAGAATACTGGCCATGTAGTCAAGTAAACATGTCATAAGGATCCTGGCCCTGTAGTCAAGTAAATAATCCTTAAGGATCTTGGCCCTGTTGTCAAGTAAATAGGTCTTAAGTATCCTGGCCCTGTAGTTAAGTAAATAGGTCTTAAGGATCCTGGCCCTGTAGTTACGTAAACAGGCTTTAAGGATCCTGTCCATATACTCAAGTAAACAGTTCTTAAGGATCATGGCCATGTAGTCAAGTAAATAGGTCTTAATTATTCTGGCCCAGTAGTCAAGTAATTAGGTCATAAGGATCCTGGCCCTGTAGTCAAGTAAACATGTTCTAAGGATCCTGCCATGTATTCAAGTAAACAGGTCGTAAAGATCCTGGCCATGTAGTCAAGTAAATAGTTCTTAAGGATCCTAGCCCTGTATAAAAGTAAATATCTCTTAAGGATCCTGGCCATGTAGTCAAGTAAATATGTCGTAAGGATCCTGGCCCTGTAGTCTAGTAAACAATTCTTAAGGATCATGGCCTTGTAGTCAAGTATCAGGTCGTAAAGATACTGGTCATGTAGTCAAGTAAACAGGTCTTAAGGATCCTGTCCCTGTAAGCAAGTAAATAAGTCTTAAGGATCCTGGCCCTGTATTCAAGTAAATTGGTCTGATGCATGCTGGTCCTACAGTCACGTAAACAGGCCTTATGGATCCTGGACATGTAGGCAAGTAAACAGGTCATAAAGATTCTGGCCATGTAGTCAAGTAAATAGGACTTTAGGATCTTGGCCCTATAGTCAAGTAAATAGTTCTTAAGGATCATGGCCCTGTAGTCAAGGAAATAGGTCTTAAAAATCTTGGCCCTGTAGTCAAGTAAAATCGTCTAAAGGATCCTAGCCATGTAGTCAAGTAAATAGGTCTTAGGATCCTGGCCCTGTAGTCAAGTAAACAGGTCTTAAGGATCCTAGCCATGTAGTAAGGTAAACATGTCGTAAGGATCCTGGCCATGTAGTCAAGTAAATAGGTCTTAATTATCCTGGCCCTTAAGTCAAATAAATATGTCTAAATGGAATTGGCCCTGTTGTCAAGTAAAAAGTTTTTAAGCATCCTGGCCATGTAATCAAGTATACAGGTCATAAGTATCCTGGCCATGTAGTCAAGTAAATATATCTTAAGGATACTAACCCTGTAGTCAAGTAAATATGTTTTAAGGATCCTGGCTCTGTAGTCAATTAAACAGGTCTTAAGGATCGTAGCAATGTAGTCAATTAAATAGGACTTAAGGATCCTGGCCCTGTAGTCAATAAAATAGGTCTTAAGAATGCAGGCCCTGTAGTCAAGTAAATAGGTTTTAAGGAGCCTGGCCCTGTAGTCAAGTAAACAGGTCTTAGGGATCCTGGCCATGTAGTTAAGTAAACATGTCTTAAGGATACTGACCATGTAGTCAATAAATAATTTTTAAGGATCCTTGCCCTGTATTCAAGTAATTAGTTTTTAATGATCCTTGCCCCGTAGTCAAGTAAACAGGTCTTAAGGATCCTGGCCCAGTTGTCAAGTAAATAATTCTTAAGTATCCTGGCCATCTAGTCAAGTAAATAAGTCTTAAGGATCCTGGCCCTGTAGTCAAGTAAATAGGTCTTAAGTATCCTGGCCCTGTAGTCTCGTAAACAGGTCTTAAGATTCCTGGCCTTGTAGTCAAGTAAACAGGTTGTTAGGATCCTGGCCATGTAGTAAAGTAAATAGGTCTTAAGAATCCAGGCCCTGTAGTTTAGTAAATAGGTCTTAATGAACCTGGCTCTGTAGTCGAGTACACAGGTTCTAAGAATCCTGCCATGTAGTCAAATAAACAGGTCGTAAGGATCCTGGCCATGTAGTCAAGTAGCAGGTCGTAAATTTTCTGGCCATGTAGTCAAGTAAATAGTTCTTAAGGATCCCGGCCCTGTAGTGAAGTAAATAGGTCTTAAGGATCCTGGCCCTGTAGTCAAGTAAATAGGTCTTAATGATCTTGGCCATGTAGTCAAGTAAACAGGTCTTAACTATCCTGGCCATGTAGTCAAGTAAATAGTTCGTAAGTATCGTGGCTATTTATTCAATTAAATATGTCTTAAGGATCCTGGCCCTGTAGTCATGTAAACAGGTCGTAATGATCCTGGCCCTGTAGTCAAGTAAACTGGTCTTATGGATACTGGCCATGAAGTCAGTTAAAAATGTCCTAAGGATCCTGGGCGTGTAGTCATGTAAACTGGTCCTAAGGATCATGGCCCTGTAGTCAAGGAAATAGGTCTTAATTATACTTGCCCTATAGTCAAGTAAACATTTCTTAAGGAACCTGGCCATGTAGTCAAGTAAACAGGTCGTAAGGATCCTGGGCATGTATTCAAGTAAATAGGTCTTAAGGATCCTGAACCTGTATTCAAGTAAATAGGTCTTAAGGAGCCTGGCCCTGTAGTCAAGTAAACAGGGTTAGGGATCCTAGCCATGTAGTCAAGTATACATTTCATAAGGTTCCTGGCCATGTAATCAATTAAATAAATTTTAGGATACTGGCCTGTATTCAAGTAAATAAGTTTTAAGGATCCTGGACCTGTACTTAAGTAAACAGGTCTTAAAGATCCTTGCCCTGTTGTCAAGTAAACAATTCATTAGGATCCTAGCCCTGTAGTCAAGTAAATAGGTCTTAAGGATCCAGGCACTGTAGTCAAGTAAATAGTTCTTAAGGATCCTGGCTCTGTAGTCAAATAAACAGGGCTTAATATCATGGCCATGTAGTCAAGTAAATAGATCTTAAGGATCCTTGTCCTGTAGTCAAGTAATTAGGTCTTAAGGATCCTGGCCCTGTAGTCACGTAAACAGGTCTTAAGGATACTGGCCATGTAGTCAAGTAAACAGGTCGTAAGGATCCTGGCCATGTAGTCAAGTAAATAGGTCATAAGTGTCCTGGCCCTGTAGTCAAGTAAATAGGTCTTAAAGAACCTGCCCCTGTATTAAAGTACACAGGTTTTAAGAATCCTGTCATGTAGTCAAATAAACAGGTCGTAAAAATCCTGTCCATGTAGTCAAGTAGCAATTCGTAAGTTTTCTGGCCATGTAGTCAAGTAAATAGTTCTTAAGTGTCCCGGCCCTGTAGTGAAGTAATTAGGTCTTAAGGATCCTAGCCCTTTAGTCAAGAAAACAGGTCTTGTGGATCTGAGCCCTGTAGTCAAGCAAACAGGTCTTAAGGATCCTGGCCATGTAGTTAAGTTAACATGTCGTAAGGATCCTTGCCATGTAGTCAAGTAAATATGTCTTAAGGATCCTTGCCCTGTAGTCATGTAAATAGGTTTAAGGATACTGGCCAAAAATTCAAGTAAACAGGTCTTAAGGATCCTGGCCATGTAGTCAAGTAAACAGGTCATAAGGATCCTGGCCATGTAGACAAGTAAATATCTTAAGGATCCTGGCCCTGTAGTCAACTAAATATATTTTAATTATCCTGGCCCTGTAGTACAAGTCAACAGGTCTTAAGGATCCTGGCCATGTATTCAAGTAAACAGGTCTGATGTATCCTAGCCATGTAGTCATGTAAATAAGTCTAAATGATCCTGGCCATGTAGTCAAGTAAATAAGTCTTAAGGATCCTGGCCCTGTAGTCAATTAAACAGGTCTTAGGGATCCTGACCATGTAATCAAGTAAACAGTTCGTAAGGATCCTGGCCATGTAGTCAAATAAAGAGGTCTTAATAATCTTGGTCCTGTAGTCAAGTAAAAATGTTTTCAGGATCTTGTCCACGTAGTTATGTAAACTATACATAAGTATCCTGGCCATGTAATCAAGTAAATAGGTCTTAAGGATGCTGGCCCTGTAGTCAAGTAAATATGTCTTAAGTATCCTGACCATGTATTCAAGTAAACTAGTCTTAAGGATCCTGGCCATGTAGACAATAAACTGTTTTTAGGGATCCTGACCATGTAGTCAAATAAAGAGGTCGGAAGGATCCTGGCCATGTAGTCATGTAAACAGGTCGTAAGCATCATGGGCATGTAGTCAAGTAAATATGTCTTAAATATCCTGGCCCTGTAGTCAAGTAAACATGTCTTAAGTATCCTGGCCATGTAGTCAAGTAAACAGGTCTCAAGGATCTTGGCCATGTAGTTAAATAAATATATCTTAAGGACCCCAGACCTGTAGTCAATTAAACAAGTCTTAAGGATCCTGGCCATGTATTCAAATAAACAGATCCTAATGATCCTGGCCGTGTAGTCATATAAACAATTCTCAAGAATCATGGCCATGTAGTCAAATAAATAGGTATAAATTATCCTGTCCCTATAGTCAAGTAAATAGGTCTTAAGGATCCTGGCCCAATAGTCAAGTAAACAGGTCTTAAGGATCCTGGCCATGTAGTCAAGTAAACAGGTCTTAAAGATCCTGGCCATGTAGTCAAGTAAATAGGTCGTAAGGATCCTGGCCAGTTAGTCAAATAAATATATATTAAGGATCCTGGCCCTTTAGTCAAGTAAATAGGTCTTATGGATCATGGCCCTGTAGTCATTTAAACAGGTCTTGATAATCCTGGTCATGTGTTAAAGTAAACAGGTCCTAAGGATCCTAGCCATGTAAACAAGTAAACAGGTCATAAGGATCCTGGCCATATAGTCAAGTAAATAGGCCTTAAGGATCCAGGCTCTGTAGTCAAGTTAACAGGTCATAAAGATCCTGGCCATTTAGTCAAGTAAACAGGTCATAAGCATCCAGGACATGTATTCAAGTAAATTGGTCTTAAGAATCCTGCCCCTGTATTCAAGTAAACATGTCTTAAGGATCCTGGCCATGTATTCAATTAAATAGGTCTTAAGGATCCTGGCCCTGTAGTCAAGTAAACAAGTCTTAAGGATCCTGGCCATGTATTCAAGAAACCGGTCGTAAGTATCCTAGCCATGTAATCAGGTAATTGGGTCATAAGGATCCTGGCCCTGTAGTCAAGTAAGAATGTTCTAAGGATCCTGCCATGTATTCAAGTAAATAGGTCGTAAGGATCCTGGCCATGTAGTCAAGTAAATAGTTCTTAAGGATCCTAGCCCTGTATAAAAGTAAATATCTCTTAAGGATCCTGGCCATATAGTCAAGTAAATAGGTCGTAAGGATCCTGGCCCTGTAGTCTAGTAAACAATTCTTAAGGATCATGGCCATGTAGTCAAGTATCAGGTCATAAGAATTCTGGTCATGTAGTCAAGTAAACAGGTCTTAAGGATCCTGGCCCTGTATTCTATTAAACAGGTCTTAAAGATCCTGGCCATGTATTCAATTAAATAGGTCTTAAAGATCTTGGCCCTGTAGTCAAGTAAACAAGTTTTAAGGATCCTGGCCATGTATTCAAGAAACCGGTCGTAAGTATCCTGGCCATGTAGTCAAGTAAATAGGTCATAAGGATCTTGGCACTGTAGTCAAGTAAATAGGTTTAACCCTACAATGGTAAGATGAATATTTTGGCCCTAAATGGTAAGGTGGGGTATGCCATACCCCAGTTAGAAAAACGTCATTAAAATAATACAAACGATTTTTTT
>CABFWO010002572.1:0-80957 GCA_902155825.1 Timema genevievae
ACTGTTTTCACCTTCATATCATGAGGATAAGGGCTAGCGACTGCTGCCTGTAACTCACAAAGCATAATTAGCCCTTTCTAGGATGAACTAGGTTGACGTTTCTGTCAATTTGGATATTCCTAGTCGGGCAACAGCCGTACGGCATGAACAAATCATTCTTAGCGGGATAGCAGTCAAAGACAAAACTTCGTCTTATATAATGTTAGAACAAAATTTAATATTGGGACGTTGTTTGAGTCTGGTTGACTTAAGGAAATGTAATATTAATTTTGAAACTTTGTTAATTAATCCTTTCAGGAATTAAGGAAATAAAATAAAAATCTTTATTGAAAGTCCTTTTGGCCTAGTGGGAATATAAATGAAATAAGAGGTTATTCGAGTCTGATTTACTGCGTACCTAATGTGTGACGTTGAGTTTGGAACTTGTTCAATTGGTCCTTTTTTTAAATAAGAAAATAATAGGTTTATCTTTAATTAGTGTCCTGTTTCTTTAATTATAATATCATTTAGGACTTTGTTGAAAATAAAATAAATATTCTTCCTATAGACTTCAAAGTGGTTGACATACAATTCATTTCAACTATGTTTATATTTATATACCTGTCTGGAAATATTGTTTTAGGATTTTCAGATTTTAAATAGGTGTGAGGTAGGAGAAGTGACAAAAAGGAAATTTGGTTTCTTGCGCATATTTCCCATCACTCTTTTTGCACAACTGTTGATTCAGAGGACAGAGAAGACATTTCCCATCACTCTTTTTGCACAACTGTTGATTAAGAAGTCATGTCCTATCACTCTTTTTGCACAACTGTTGATCCAGAGGACAGAGAAGACTCGCATTGGGTGGGATACGGCAGGAGACAAAAAATCCAAAGCCTAGTTTCTGATCTGGGTAAAGGATTTACCTCAACTGAATGAAATCAAGACTCCTCGATTGTTTGGAAAAAGCTATCATGTACGAATTCCTCCTCAGTTCCAACGCGAGCAACAAAAAAAAAAAAAAATCCGGTTTCGGTCACTTTCCGACACTATCAACAGAAATCCCTTAACACTCTTGGTATCTATATTCTAATACTAAACAAAACAAAGCTTGACAGTTTAGGGAAATAGGAACTTTACACTAAAAACCAAATATATATTATAACAATTACCTTTATACTCATACAGATAATGGTAGCTGCCATTGACTCTAGGCCTCTGACATCTTTGCAGAAGATTGTCGTCCCACCCTGGCGTGTTTTCTGCTTGAAATAAAGGAAATTGGAGCTCTGGAGTGTGATGCGTTGGATGCTAATATCTGAACCTATGAAACCTTGAGTTTCTCGACCTAAGGAGAGAATTAAAGAAGAGATTTCAGCAAGAGTATCTGGGACTATTGGCACTCAGTAAACGGGGCAATAATTTGTCTACTTTGTTCAAGATGGGTGATATAGTCTTAGTTGGATCAGCCAGTTCTAAAAGGATGGCTTGGCTCTTGGGATAAAATAATGGTGGAGTTGTTCCCTGGGTAATAATAAGGCTAGTGACTTCTGAGATCCATACAAAGACTCTACCCACTATAGGTTCCTGATGATAGCTGTGGACCACTGAGGATTTTGTTGGGTGAGAAGAAACTTCTAGAACTGTTGTCCAGCCTCCAAAGAACACACTGCCAATTAGAAGAGGACATCCATCCTTAACAGTGGGAGGATGTGAGCTACAAAACTTGAGATGTGTTAGCAACATTGTGTTGATTAGAGACTTGCGATAACTGTCTCAAATGTATACCTACTGTCAAAATGGTAGTTTGTTTTATGATTCAAGAAGAAAATAGAATTCAACATTCTTTATGTTCTGATTTTCCTGTATCAAATACGAGTCTATTAATTTTTTCTAATCATTTTGTTCATAACAGCAACCTTCCCGCTGTTTCTCATCCCCAAAAGCAGTGGCTTGACCTGTTTCATCCCCGGAACAAAGCACACTAACACCCCGGATTTTGTCTGGTAGGGTACTGAGCCAGACGCCTGTATCACATCTCACAATACAGCCGACCGGCCGAGATGGTTGTCTTTATTGGGCAAACTCCTAGGACATCAATGTTGTGACAGCCCCTCAAAACTGTTTTGCTGCATCTTACAATCCATGTGGATTTTATACAGCACTAGCTTAAACATGGAGTATAGGATCACTACAGAAATTCTCATATTTCAACCTGTACTGTATCTATAGACATGTCTACATTTACAAATATATAATAGTATTGTGTTGTGACAATTATTCCTGCCTATACTAACATTAAATTAAAACAGATGATCTCATTAGTTAAGATGGGCAATTTATATCAACTATAGATGCTTGTGGCAGTAAAAGTAAACATGAGAATTTAGTTACTTTGCAGATCACCAAATGTTGAATATATTGTGTGAGATGGTTGTCCTCACCAGTACATTTACTGTGAGTTGACCTCACATGAACAACATACTTTCCAAACTTACCACATGTAGCAGTGATCGCTGAGTTGAGTTTGTTGCTTTCTCGGCTCTTGCGTCGAGCGCTTTTTCTCATCATGTTTTCCTAAGAACTTATTCATTAGGATTATTGCCCTGACCATGAGTCTATCCTTGACCTTTCGAGGGGAGTGTCTTGTTAGTGTGTGCAGCAACAATCAGACTGGAACTTTTCTTCTGAGCAAGTTGTGAGACACTTGTGTTTGCGAGTCGATTAAGATGCATTGGAGTGTTGGGTTTGCTGGTGACCAAGCTAAGCAAAGTGTGATAAGGTTGAGTCTCTTGTTTTTATAACTTGTATTATTGCGCTACAACAGCTCACAGTGAGACAGGTGTATAACTTGTGTTATAAAAACAAGAGACTCAACCTTATCACACTTTGCTTAGCTCGGTCACCAGCAAACCCAACACTCCGATGCATCTTGCATCTTTGTTCACCCGGGCTCAAGGAAGAAACCTTTTGTTTTGTCATGTTGACGTGTGTAGCCAGAACCACCAGAAAGTTAATTAATAGTCTATTTTATTGTAAAGAGTCTTCACGCATCAAATTCCCTGTTTCCGGGTCTTATTTTAATAATGGTCCAGTACAAGTCTCCAAAGGTGGCAGACAGCCGAGTCTCTACATCTGCGATGGAGGGCCAGAGAAATAGAAGATCAAACTCCCTCCAATAAATAGCAGAACTGAGTGTAATTATTAAATACACTAATAACAATAACACACAAGATGTGTGAGCGGGGAGCATGCGACATCAGTTGCAATGTTGAGATGGTAGACACCGCGACATGGAATAATATCTCAACATTTGTATATTCAACAAACAATGCAATAGAAGGCGCTAAAACAAACATTTCAATTTTGAAAAGTTATTCCTATATTTTCTTTGTACATCTGTTAATCAAGGTTTTTGTTAATAAAACTAAGATTTTGTAAAACAATAATACCCATTTATTTGATAACATCATGTCCTCAACAACCAAATAATAATAATTGATCATATTAAATCTTTGTATAAAATAACTGTGGATGTGATTACATAATTATCTGTCACTAAGATAGTTCTTCTAGAAGCTTGTACATTTTTGTGGAGTGTCTGACCTTACTGTTTTATTAGCGCAGACTAGAAATGAACAGTGAAAACAAGACAAGTTCTAAGTACGGGCACTAGTTTGGTCCTCTCGAGTGTACACCAGGCGGTAAGTACTATACATTGTAATATAATTCACCATTATACAATACATTCCCTGTAACCTGGCTAAAACTATTTCCATCACAGTGTGAACACACCTTAACAAAACCAAGTGAAGAGTTTGCCAAGTCTCCATGTCAAGCCACAGAACTAACGTCGTTGTGGTCTAGTTTCCTCTCCTAGTAAAGCAACAGAACTAACGTCGTTGTGGTCTAGTAGATATAATGAGTTGTAAAACTCTGGCTCTCTCTTCACTTCGTTCGAAAGCATTACAAAATATATATATCAATAGTAAATATTATTTAAAATAACACTTTCAATTACATAATGAGTTATTACATATTCATTTAAAGTTTAATTATGTAAAACATTCTATGATTTCAGACAATAAATAAATAACACCAGGAACTGCACAAGACGTTCATTTCCACTTCCTGTATTTAGTTAACTACACAGAGTAAGGCTTTGGTGACAACTATACACAAGCACCCAACATGTTCAATAAAAACAAGTTGACAAGCCTGTTAGTGGCTTGTAGCCATGTCAACAAGCAAGAAACCGACTTGTAAGTTTGATTCACTAACAAATAAAATAGAATTCAACAAATGTTCAACTACTCACGTCATATACATTTAAAACATCATAACAACTGATCAAGGTTTTATTTAATTTTATAGTGAAAATAAGTTTGAATTCAAAATAACACAAATATAATATTTTCAGACGCCCAACTAGAAATTACATTAAACCTCCACTTATGATAAACAATGTTGTGTTTTTAAACCTAAGGACAGGAGTTGACTCCCCGTAACACACAATACACATAATATATTAAATGAGGAATTACATGGAATGGAACGGTAATTGTAATTTAACAGAGGCCATGCCCTGGTTCAATTCTTTGGCTAATTGGAATTACGATTCATTTGGAATGTAAGGAAGTGATTGTTTGACATTGATATAATTAATGTGCTATGAGTGCACAACTCGTATAATTATATTTATTTAATATCATATCTTGCGCTACAACAGCTCACGGTGAGACAGGTATACCGCAACTCACAGTGAGACAGGTGTACCGCAACTCACAGTGAGACAGGTGTACCGCAACTCACAGTGAGACAGGTGTACCGCAACTCACGGTGAGACAGGTGTACCGCAACTCACGGTGAGACAGGTGTACCGCAGCTCACGGTGAGACAGGTATACCACAACTCACAGTGAGACAAGGATATTCAAAGTTTGATATGTTGATTCAAATCAGACCTGTTGATGACATATATTAGAAACGTTGTATGACCCCAAACAGTCAACATTCAGACAAATCTTGCATTCCTATGGATAGAACTTAAATCATATTCTTCACCAACTGACAAATATAAATGTCTTTAATTCATTTAAACACTTGTTAAATATACTTTTATAAAATACTTTTTGTGTTGTTAAAATTGAGTAACATAATAACATTGGTCCACATTTCATGGAATATAATAAATAATCTATTTGGTTCCATACCGCTTCTACCACTATTATATAAATATATTCAGAATTATTCATAGACCCATTAAGCAGTAAGCTTTGTAACAAGCAGCTCTTCTGGGTCACCAAACTGACAAATTGATCATCAACAAGTGACACTCCTTCTGGGTCACCAAACTGACAAATTGATCATTAACAAGTGACACTCCTTCTGGATCATCAAACTGACAAATTGATCCTTAACATTTGACACTCCTTCTGGGTCACCAAACTGACAAATTGATCATTAACAAGTGACACTCCTTCTGGATCATCAAACTGACAAATTGATCATTAACAAGTGACACTCCTTCTGGATCATCAAACGGACAAATTGATCATTAACAAGTGACACTCCTTCTGGGGCACCAAACTGACAAATTGATCATTAACAAGTGACACTCCTTCTGGATCATCAAACTGACAAATTGATCATTAACAAGTAACACTCCTTCTGGATCATCAAACTGACAAATTGATCATTAAAAAGTGACACTCCTTCTGGATCATCAAACTGACAAATTGATCATTAACAAGTGACACTCCTTCTGGATCATCAAACTGACAAATTGAATCGTTAACAAGTGACACTCCTTCTGGATCATCAAACTGACAAATTGATCATTAACAAGTGACACTCCTGCTGGGTCACCAAACTGACAAATTGAACATTAACAAGTGACACTCCTTTTGGAACACCAAACTGACAAATTGATCATTAACAAGTGACACTCCTTTTGGAACACCAAACTGACAAATTGATCATTAACAGGTGACACTCCTTTTGGAACACCAAACTGACAAATTGATCATTAACAAGTGACACTCCTTCTGGATCACCAAACTGACCTATTGATCAGCAACAAGTGACACTCCTAGACCACCAAACAGAAATATGATCATTAACAAGTGACACTCCTGGTTCATCAAACCGACAAATTAATCAACAAGTGACACCTCTTCTGGCTCACCAAACCGACTGTCCTATGTTCTGACCAAGGAGATGATGAATGTTACTTGAAATGAACTATATGTCCTAAGGAGATGATGACTGTTACTTGAAATGAACTATCTGTCCTAAGGAGACGATGACCGTTACTTGAAATGAACTATCTGTCCTAAGGAGACGATGACCGTTACTTGAAATGAACTATCAGTCCTAAGGAGACGATGACTGTTACTTGAAATGAACTATCTGTCCTAAGGAGACGATGACTGTTACTTGAAATGAACTATCTGTCCTATGTTCCGACCCAGCACAAGATTGAAGCAAGAGTACTCCCACCCATCGTTATGGGCGTGGACCATGCACTGTCAATGAATGTCTCTTTAGCAACTTCTTCTTAGCGAAGTTGATGCCACAGACTCCACACTCATGGTAGCCTCCACGGGTTTTCCTCCGTTTTTCCCCTTGGGGGGTACAGTCATCAGGCTCTTTCTTGGAGACAGCTTCCTGGCAGATGTGGGATTGGAAGAGATCGTGTGTGGAAAAGGAGTTGTCACAGGACGAGCAGTGGAATGGCTGTGGTGCATCGTTGCTCCCATGCACTTTCATGTGACGCACCAGGTGGTACCGGCGGCCAAATGTTTTCCCACAGAACCTAATTCAAGAATCGGAGGAAAATTAGGATTGGAGTGAAGTTAGATTGAGAGCTAGAACTGTGAAGTGAAAGTGAGAAGTAGAACACTGTGAAGTGAAAGTGAGAGGTTGAAGTGTGAAGTGAAAGTGAGAGGTTGAAGTGTGAAGTGAAAGTGAGAGGTTGAAGTGTGAAGTGAAAGTGAGAGAGGTTGAAGTGTGAAGTGAAAGTGAAATTAACAGGTGAGTGGGACTTAACAATTATAATTTGATTTGACAGCAGAAAAAATTATTATAAGATGGGAAATAAGACATTTTTAATTCTTAATTATGTGAATTAAAAATATAGTATATTTTTGGTGGTGTCTTTATATGGGAAACAGACAATGAAGTACAAACTGCACTAAACTATGGCAAGATTTGGTTTATATGTGAGCACAAGCATTTAACAAGATGGAAATATCAAGAACCAGAGAAAAGTGAAACTTGCAGTGTTGCCATATTGATACAAATGAAATAAAGATCGATAAGAGATAGTTTTGTAAGTTGTAACAATAATAATTGAATATGGAGACGGTACTTACTTGCAGTAGTGTTGTCCGTTGCTCAACTGAAACTCCTTGTATTGGCGACTATAGTCAGTCCTGTTGGAGATCACCACCAGGGACAGAGGCTGGTCAGAGTGGGCCCTCTTGAAGTGCCTCACCATGTGAGAACGACGAGTAAAAGTCTTGGCCTCACAGCATGGGCACTGGTAAGGCTTCACTTGTTCCTGGGTTGGAGAACTCGACTCGTCTGGCTCACTCTTGATGTCATCCAGGTGATGGTTCAAATCCTGGCCATTGTAAGCCTTGGAGAGCGAGTCATCGTTCCAACTTGTGCCTTCCAGCTTTATGCCTGTCTCAGCTAGTGAGTCGTCGTTGTTGTTGTTGAGGACAGCGGAGTCTGTCGGAACAGCCAAGGTCATGTCTGCCAGGAAACTGCCGCTCCCCAACAAGAACTCACGTTGATGTATCTTCTGGTGTCTCACCATGTGCTCCTTGCGAGTGAACACGCGACTGCACACTGAACAAGTGTGAATGCGAGGCTTCACAGTCGAGCCCTCAAGGGGTGTCATGTTGTGCATGCGCTTTTGGTGACGCTCCAACTGATCCTGCCCTACAAATGTTTGCTGACATACATCACAGGGGAATGGTCGGTCGATGATGGGAGGATCTTCAACAGGTGGTGGGGTGGTAGGGTGCTCAGACTCTGGTAGCTCTAGTTCCTCATGGGAACCCCGACAGTGCGCCAAGCGATGACGCTCCAGGTGTTCCTTACGAAGGAAGGGCTTGGCGCAGTTGTCACAGGCATACTGCCGAGTGTTGGCGTGCGAAGCAAGATGACGAGACAGGTGTTCCCTACGACCAAACGCCTTGCCACAGAGTGGACAGGGATGGGGTGCTAGTGGACCAGGCGAAAACAGCTCTAGATGGACTCTTTGGTGGCGCTTGAGAGAACTACGCTTGGGGAACACCTTCCCGCACACGTGACAGCTGAAGAAGCGCACCGTGGCAAAGGGCAGGCTGGCGTCTTCCTCTCCAGACAGCCTAGGACAACATTTCAATGTATATCATGTTTTAACTTACCAACAAAGTTTCAAGTCTCTACCTGTCATCAATGAGTGGTGTATCTTGCTTTGTATGTCTGAATATTAACTCACCCATCATTTGGGTCCCCCAGACCATCCCTGGTGTGGCCCTGAGTCACAGTGAAGCACTTGTTGCAGAGTGAGCAGGGAAAGGCACCTTTGTTGACAATGTAACGTCTCTGCGTGACCAAGGCCCTCTTACCAGGGGCGCTTCGGCGCTCAAACACATCCCACATAGGAGGTAGCACCTCTCGGCGACGCTTGAGCGCCCTCACCACATCGCTGTCCTGTACGGCTGCCACGCATGCCTCTATATGCTGAGTTCCCAGCCTGCACACAGAGGATAGCTTGTTATGCACAGGATGGCTTGTTATGCACAGGATGGCTTGTTATGCACAGGATGGCTTGTTATGCACAGGATGGCTTGTTACGCACAGGATGGCTTGTTACACACAGGATGGTTTGTTGCGCACAGGATGGCTTGTTACAGGGTCAAGCTACAGTATTCATTTTGTTACAAAAGGAAGATATTTTTTAGAAAGTGGTCAATTTTTACCAAATAAAAATAGCACAATGTTGATATTATTGCTTCAAGTTAATATATAAAATATCAATTTTTATCAAAATTACAGTGATCCAAAGTTTATAATATTTTAGTAAAAAACAATCATTCTTAGTGTTACATGTTACGAAAGGAAAGAAAAGTGATCACTATTTTGCTCTTTTTGAAAGCAAACAAATGATATTTTTTTCAAACAGCACATATGGCATTGTAAACAAACATATTTAACAATGCAAATATACCCCAAAAATTAATTAAAAATGTAATTGTTTGTTACGGAAGGAAAAATGTTCTCTAGAAATTAGTCACTTAAAGTTTTCACATTTAAATATATTTTATACATGGTTAAATAAGTTTATCTTATATAAGCTAAGTTTATGCTTCATTGAAATCAACAGGAGCATCTAAATAGTATCGGAATGTATCTGTCCCTTCAATTCGGGGCCTTGGAATGGTCACATTATATCACTTTTTGAGACCAGTGAGCTCTCAGATTCATTGCACTTAAATACCGTATGGCTTTTATCCATGGATTTCATACCCATTACTTTGTGTTAACTGTCTTCAAGGACTTGTTGTACTGTACAATGCAAAGATACCTAAAATATGAATCACGTCCTTTTGAAGAAAACTTGACTAGCACATAGTATCTTCACTTATAGCAACACAAAGGTTAGACAAATTCCACTTGCTGTTCAAGATTCTGATCACAATCTTCAGAAGAATGGCTGTTTGTTATAATTTGAACAAGCTTTCCTTCACTATCTTTTTTCGAAAAACTTGAGTTAGTCGTAAGAATCACCGACAAGCTGTCCCTTGGTGCAACAAAGTGAAAACTACGAAGATCTATCACAGGACCACATTGTTCCCACCTTGAAAGTCGTTTAGTCTGACTAATAATATTAATATTCTCCTCCTCTGATACATAAATAATATTCACAGACGGTGCAAGTTGACTATCAGCATTACTACTATTTTCTTCTGTAGATCTGCCCTTAACACAACTCTCTTGACCTCTTCACCAATTCCATAATGTGGCTCTTTACCAGGAGAGGTTGCAAAATAACTTCTCTCTGCAGTACATCCATAATCCTTCTCATAAAGTAAATCCGCTTTTGATTTTGAATTGACTTGCGGCCTCATCTGTGAAATAATGAACCAATGTGCTTCTAGACGGGAGTTTCAGTGTTAAATCGTGCAGAATCTCAGCATTAAACACATGAACTGTTGCATAGTGTCAGATATGACACAGTAGTTCAGATGTTTCAACACATCCTCATTGTTTTTATAATAAACAATACTTGTAAAAAGTGTTACACTCCAGTGAGCTTGCATTATTTCTTCCTGTTGTCGAATTGCATAATTCTCTGCAAAATCTTGTAGAATTACAATTCATCTAATGGAAGAGATCTTTTCAGCTCTCGTAGCTCACTATGTTGTCGTTTGACATTGTATGTGTGTCTTGAGAGGACTTGTAATTGCTGAAAATATCTGTTTTTACTTCAAGTATATTAGCTGTAATTTCTCCGTTTACTACTTTTCCTTCATCCTTGCCCAATTTATAGTACAAACTTTCTTAGTGTCAGAAATATATTCAAAAAAAGTCTCCAAATTCTTAACACCACATTTAGAGCACATTCTGTCAATAGAACGAGTGTAAAATCAACCAACCACCTCATTCAAATAATTTGGTAAATCAGGCACAATTTTACTAAATGAGGTTAGCAATAGCCGAGTATTTCCATGATAGGTAAACACACAAACGTCTTGGTCTCTTGGCGTCATTGGCATTACTTGCTCAGGTCGAAGCTGCTTAAACTTGGAAAATTGAAGAGGAGCAGGATTATCATCTCTGATAAACATACTGTATGCTTCCTTGATTTACTAAAAGTAATCTCTTCTGTCTCTGTTCCTGTCCTTGTTCTGTTTTAACAGACTTGAAGTCTTTTCTTCCAGGGCATTGCCAGCTAATATCATCCCGAACAAAGAAATCCTTGACTGCATTAACTATTTTATCTGGTAGAGAGCATCACTTCTTGTTTTTCTTTCTGAAACTGTCATTCGTCTTTGTGGCACTTTAAAACCAGCAATTTCTATAACAAGGTATTTCTTCTTTGGTGTCAAAGATTTTATAACTTCAACTTTTTAAACTCTACTAGTTGCCGTTCCCAAAGCTGCAGGTGACATTTTTTTAAGGAGTTTTCAGCTGCATGTTCACTATTTATTTTCAACTTTTGTCTTCTTTTCTGATCTCTTTCATATTACCTGAGTTTGCTTACTCCGGCAGTGTTTTTCAAATGTTCTCTGTTTTTCTTTTTTATCTTCTTCTACTAAATCAGCTCTTCTTTAATCCTTTGTGCACCTGTTTTAGCCATTGTTACCTTCTCAATTTAATATATTAACTGACAAGTTATAAAGTGGGTTCAACTAACTTTCTAGGCCTGTTAATAAAAAGTGACTCTTCAACTCAATTATTTACTGTCTGTTTTTAACTAAACACTACAAAAACATTTTCTTTATTTGAACAATCAAACTCCACTAAACTTCAATCTTGCTAAGAACTCGGTGAACTCATTAAAACAAAAAATGGAGGCAAACTCAACATAAGGTGAATGCAGTTTAGCCAACTCTTTTAACGCAGTATCAAAAAATCCCTCAAGATTAGACTTCATCATTATATTCCAAATTGCTATATATAATTGAGAAGTTTTTAATTTTCAGTCCCTGCCAAGAAAAAAGTGTGTGTAGCTTAGGTAGGCCTACAAACAATGTTTACAAACCCAAACTTTTTTTTTGTGATTTCCTTCAGTAACAAAAATGTTAGTAATTATTTTCTAAGTTAGTAATAGAGCTATGAGCCTAATATTCAAGGCGCTAATGTACCTTAAAGTAAAGAAGGAGATAAAAAAAATCTAAACTGGTAAAGTGTGACAAAAATACCAAAAATTTAAAAAATATATATATTCCAAATTGTTACGGAAGGACAATTCAAATTTGGGGGGTTTTATTCCCAAAAGTTATATGAAAGTTTACAAAATATGAGTAATAACTATTGTGTAATAAGTTATAAAAACAGAGGTTATACAAATTTTTAACCCAAGTTATTGGAAGAAATTGAAAAAAATACTATTTTCCTTCCGTAACACAAAAAATGTAAATTATTTTATGTTTACTAAAAAAGAAATAATTTACATTAATATAATGGATAAATCCTTAACTATTCTTGAAAGTATGGACCTATGGTATAATATAAGTGACCCCACACACAGGATGTCTTGTTACCTGTCTGAATCCACAGCAAACGTTTCTTCCTTCATGAGCACATAGTCGTCAGGACTGGGGACTCCCAGTCTAGTATCTGTTCTTGTCTCATGTTGTTGGTTGTTGGATGAACTGAAGGGAATAATGGTCAGACCTGAAATACAACTTCCCTCTCTGAGCAACAATTTCAAATATTAGCTACTCTCTTCAAATAGAAATATAGGTATGGCAATAATCAAACTTCAGTTTTAATGGACAACATCTACTTGTGGAGACAAACAAGTCCTTTACAAGCATTGATATAATATATCCAGCGTAGGAGAGTTGTTAACTGACAGCTACAGTCTATACAGCATGAGAGTTGTTAACTGACAGCTACAGTCTATACAGCATGAGAGTTGTTAACTGACAGCTACAGTCTATTCAGTATATGAGAGTTTGCAACTGACAGCCAGAAGGTTGTTTATTGCAAACAATGGCTCAAAGTCACTGACCTCAGCCATTTTGAAAATAAGCATTATTTGCTTAGTTAGGGTTCTTACAGACATATGAAACATACATTTTGGAACTTTTCAAGGGCTTTTTAAGGATTAAAACTTATATTTTTCGTACTGCCAAAAGCCAAATATGTCAATAAAATAATTTATAAACCATATCAAATTTTAAATATACACTCCTCTCACCCCTTTCCTCCTCTATAAATCAGGTTCAGTCTGTTTCAGTATCTATAACCAACAGTTTATGCTCGCTATTGTTTCACTCTATAATCTACAGGGCGTGTTCACGATGTCAAAAAGAAAATCTCTCAGTGTTGAGGAAAAGGTTGAGTTGTTGATAAACGTGGACAGTGGGATGCACAAAAAGGATAGTGTGGTTAAATCAAAATTTACTGTGCAGCAAGACATTAGAATCCATTTGAATACTACATGTTTTTAAAGTATGTTCAACATATTTTTTCTTGTTTGTTTTTAATTATCTTTATAAACATAAATATAGCCTATATAATGTAATTCATATTCACACATGATAAGTGCATTGATTAGGAAATATTTCTAAATAAAATAGACTACACAATATTATGTAAAAAAATATTGTTTCTATACATCTAAGTTTCTATTTATCAATTTTTTTCTATGGAACGATCGATTTCCAATATATGGAGGTCTGACTTTATTATTATTTCAGTGTTATTCTTATTTTTAAATCATGTTTTTAAAAATGTTATTTCTAATTTTAAAAACACTATTTCTATTTTTCAAACATTTTTTCAAAAGTATTTATTATTTATAAAAATGAGTGTTATTCTTATTTCAAGAAAATTGTGTTGTTTTCATATATTTTTAAAATCTCAAATTTTAAAGCTGTGATATTTACATTTTATGTTTGTTTTGACTGGTGACATTTTAAATATATACTATTTTATTTTTAAAATAAACAAATATAAACTCTTAAAATTTTAAAATTATGAATATACTCAAACTGGACCTTTTTTTAAATACTCGACTCGAGTTTTACTCGAATGAAAAAAACCTCAGCTCGTAGACCGTTAGTTATAGCCATGCTTGGAAATAGGTTATGTTGAATACCTGGCAGAGGACTAGATTGTATAACAATGTACCTGGCAGAGAGGCTAGATTGTACAACAATGTACCTGGCAGAAGACTAGATTGTATAACAATGTACCTGGCAGAGAGGCTAGATTGAATAATATAGTACCCAGTAAAGAGACTAGGATGAATAACATGGTACCCAGTAGAGACTAGGATGAATAACATGGTACCCAGTAAAGAGACTAGGATAAATAGCATGGTACCCAGTAAAGAGACTAGGATGAATAACATGGTACCTAGTAGAGACTAGGATGAATAACATGGTACCCAGTAAAGAGACTAGGATGAATAACATGGTACCCAGTAAAGAGACTAGGATAAATAGCATGGTACCTAGTAGAGACTAGGATGAATAACATGGTACCCAGTAAAGAGACTAGGATGAATAGCATGGTACCCAGTAAAGAGACTAGGATGAATAACATGGTACCCAGTAAAGAGACTAGGATGAATAACATGGTATCAAGTCTCTGGAATGTAGGTCCTTGTGTAAGGATGGAGTTTGAAACAATCAATTTCCTATCTTGGCATCACACAAATATGAGTGCTTTTCATTAGTAATATCGTCCACAGCCCTTAAATTAATTATTTACCCACAGTGGTGTTTAAATATTGGTCTGGTGTACTGAAAGGGGTCTTCCCTAAACTTTCCCACTCTCTAGGCATTCAAATGCAGGTACACTTATTTAAATTCAACCTTCCTCATACCTAAAACATTTAGCATTTATTAGTACCTATTGGGTAAATAGATATAATACAGTGGAACCTGGGTAATTTGAACTTGAAGGGACCAGGAAAAATTCAAATCATACAAATATTCAAATTAAATATAGGCTAAGTTTCTTAAAAGGAATTGAAAATAAACACAGTTAAATTTGTAGCAAAGCTCAAAAACTTTATTAACCATGTTTGGACATAATTTGTTCACAATAGTCAGAGATTTTAGTATGTTTTCCCGATTTAAGTCTCTCAGTCAGAGTGTATGATTCTAATTTATTTAATGACTTGAAAATTGAATCACTTACATTGTTGCGACTTTCAAAAAAACGCCTGAGTTCTTGGATATGGTCCATGGCTTCTACTGCACTTGGGATAGGCCTTTCCTGAACTAGTGAAGAATTGTCCTCTTCATCACCAGATGCTCCATCCTCAGCCTGGATGTTACCGTTGAGAACTTCACCACACACTGCCACATCTTCATCCAAGCTGACGAAGTCCACATAGGAGATAGCAGGATCAGGAGTAACTTCCTCCCAGTTGTCAATAGCTGGCGCAGCTTCAGTCACAGTTTCTACAGCATTTTATTTCTTGATAAAGCCAGATTTTTTAAAGAAAAAGTTCTTAATGGTTTCAACTTTCACTTGGTTCCACGCTTGCTTACACATTCTTGAGGCTTAAAGAACATCAAGCACAATTTTCTGAGTAGACGAATCTCCAGCAAGATTTTTTTCACCCAACAATCATTTGTAAAAATGTTTTAGGTTCTTAAATATACTTTGATCCAAAGGTTGAATAACCGACGTCATATTTGGCGGGGAAAAAATAACCTCTACATTTTCCAAAAGGGGAACTTTGCTATGAGCAGTGCAATTGTCAATGAATAAGAGGAATGTCCAATGATTTTGTTTGCCAAACGGTTTGTCAATTTTTCAAACAGATCACTTGTCATCCATGCTTTTCTATTTGAATAGTATTCCACTGGCTTCGATTTTATATTTTTGAAGCAACGTGGGTTAGCCAACCAATCATTAACAATGATAGCTTTTCAGAACCATCCATATTTGCTCCAACTAACAGTGTTGTTCGATATTTACTAAGCTTTCCCCCACTGCACCGTTCACCTTTTAATGCAAGAGTTTTGTCAGGAGTACACTTGTAAAAAGTCCCATCTCATCGATGTTAAAAAGTTTTTTTGTTCTATGTCCTGGATCATTTCTTTCAAGTCTTCCTTCCAATTATTGGCTGAACGCACATCAACAGCATCACTTTCACCACATACAGCTATTAAGGAAATTCAGTTTCGTTGTTTGAATCTATCTGGCCACCCTGCACTCGCTTTGAAGTCTGTTTTTCCTAATTCAGATGTGAAATGCTCAGCCTTTGCTCTAAGAAGAGGGCTGCTCACTGGGACTTTTGTCTCTTGTGCTTGTTTTAACCACTTCAGTACACAGTTGTCCAAATATGGGTTTTCCAGTTCTCTTATCCTATCTTGTCCAATCTCATTTTCACTGCGCAAAGTTTTTTGTTTATTCTTCAAAAATGTTGAAAGTGTGTTAGGGGGAATTACAAAGGCCTTTGCAATTTCTGATTTTTTAAAGTCCCTTTTCCACTACCTTAATCACCACTACTTTTTCGGCCAAAGTTAATGATTTATAGGACTGTAGCTTGGACAGTGACATCACAACACACACACACAAACACAAACACTACTGTACAGTATGTACTAAAAAAACTAAAACTAAACAACAAAACTAAATAAACTCACACGTCACAAGAATATTGCTACGACCGAATCACTAAGAACAGCGCACGTAACCGCTCGAGAGGTTCAACTTTGACTAAAGGAGTACAGATCTGTACGTGTAAACAAAGTCGTATGGGTGTGAGGGGCAGGGGTGTGAAGAAGGGTACTGACAGCATTCCAACGTTGCCTCCCCTGTTTCCAAAAATAGAACAACACGGCGCCGCAACTAGAAGTAGGAAAACAATACTGCTCAGTATATTACAGCTTACGAAAAGTTTTAATCAACCAAAACAAAATTAAGAATTACCCACGATTTTTTTAACATTGTTTTAATAGAAGAAAATTGACGGGACCAGGTGAAACATTCGAATTAGTCAGGTTCCACTGTAGACTACTAGTTTGTAGCAAAGAATGTGTACCTTTGATCTGAGGCATGTGAGAAGAGGTGGAGATTATGGATCCTCCAGACATCTGACAACTCCGTGAGATTGTCTTGATGAGGACATCTGGCTCAACTTCTTGAAGACAACACTTTTACATTCAAACAGAAAATGTCACATATCTTGTTAGGCAATGTTCAAGTGGGTTTTGGTGTTTTGTTAAGAGAGCCAATTATTACTAGGTCAATAAAAAATGTTAAAGGCTTAATAAGCAAAATACAAACACAGATTAATAGTTCCCCCCACATCTCACCGTTGGTTACAAGGGAAAACGATTGAAGGACATATTAAACACAAAGCAACCATAACATGGCCAACATTCTCTCTCTCTCTGCTGGCTAAGATCTGACACTTGTTTTTAATTAATTTCGGTATGTTTATTTCAAATACAACACTAGACACTAATTTTTTCATATCACATCAAGTTTTTGAACTATCGCATTCTATGTTTATCGCTAAGATCTTGAATGACTCAAACGTTTGATCGCACAATTTATGTTGGATTTGCTGGTAAAATTATAAGTAGCTCACCACTTGATCTTTATTCTAGGAAATTTATAAGTAGCTCACTAGATTCTTATGTTGGGAAAATTGTTCCCAATCAAATAATTTGCTTAGCGAGTGAAATAATTGAGATTATTATTGTTCAAAACTAATTTTTAAAGCAAGGGCTGTTACACGTTTCCTATAGGATTAAACTTGTGTGGCTGCCAGGAAAGTAGGTCTAATCGAGCATTAGTTTATTAGAGAATTGTCATGATTGTATGTAACCTTGGGCCAGCTAGATGCCCGCTAACATATAACCTTCTGTTTGTCTGTCAGACGATATTGTTTGAACAGTCCAGACTCTTGTTGCCATATATGTGTGTAAGCTTCACCGTACCCAGTCAAAGAACAAGTATTAGTGACTTGGTGAAGAAAGCCTATTGAGCTTACTTTCACGTAAATATTGGTCTCGGGCTCCACACATTGTGAAATATGTGACAGTGGACATAAACTAGCATTCAGTGAGGGCCAACAACTCATGTAGATGATCGCTATTTCTGGCGTCTTGCTCATTCAGACGAGATACCTCATTTGAGGGAGCGAAGGTTATGGCACAAGTTTTTGAACATGAGGTGGATTTTCAAGATGATCATGTTCTAACTCAGAGTTGCAATTTTTTCAGGAATCAGGAAGAAATTAATGAACAAGTAAGAGATTTGGGTCTTTCTAAAGAGCCGTCTGAACTGTTAACTTTAAGATTAATTTTTTTAAAAAATTACTTGAGCATGGTACAAAAATGACATGGGAATATGTCCTTTTACAGAGTTGAAAGTGGTTAGGTTTATTGTCATGATGTTGTTTTACGCAATGGGCGTGACAAATTACAAAATGTCAATGTTTTAGGATAGTTGTAAAAGTAGTCTCCCATAGTGGGAATTTGTATGGATCATTGGTCATTCAAACCGTCTAGAGGGAAAATATAAAGACATTGAAAAAGTTTTTCAAATATGGTGACCATAACTGTATGATCTGTGTTGGCCATCAGGGAGGGTACCCTAAATATCTCTGTTTCTTGTGTCGGGCCAAGGACAAACATTGGACTCGGAAGAACTGGCCAGTAAGAACATCTTTAAAAAATGGAGGAAAAAAAGTCATAAACCAGCATTTAGTAGATAGAAAAAAGATCATATTTCCTCCTCTCCACATCAAACTTGGTATCATGAAGCTGTTCATATGTAAGCTTTAGATGAAGAAGGCAACTGCTTTAAGTGCAATGATGAAAAATTGCCATTAATTAGTTTCAAAAAAATAAAAGCTAGTGTTTTTAACGGGCCTGAAATTAGAACTCTGATGAAAGATCTACCTCTATGAATGATATTGGGAAGTATGTGTGGAATTTATTGGTTACTGTTGTTAATAATTTCCTGGAAAACAGAAAATCCTAAAAATTACAAAGATATTGTTGAAACATTGCTAAAACATTTTCCCCCTCTTGGCTGGAGTCATCTTGATGGAGTTACTAAGAATCTAGGTGATGTGAGTGATGAATGAGGTGAAAGGTTTCATCAGGATTTAAATATAATGAAAGGAAGATGGGACCCTCATTTGATATCCGATTACTGTCGGAGTCTTAAAAGAGACTGTCGGAGTCTTAAAAGGGACTGTCGGAGTTTGGCGCACTCAAGGAAATCTTCCAAGCGAAAATTTCTTCCATAAAAACATGAGTAATTTACCCATTGAAGTTTATGCTACTATATTTGTCTGATATCCGATTGTATTTTAAAACATACTATAATAACATTCTTAATCAATTTGCTTACCTCATAAACCATTGGCCCAAAATACCCAATTTTTGGATCTTCAAAGTTATTTGGAGAAAAAACTTGACATGATAGGGAAAAACCAATATAATTTTGATTTCAGAGTTCATTAAAATATGTTGAAACCAAGTCTCAGATGTAGGTCAGCAAAAATTGTGTTTTGCAGTGTAATAGATACAATGAGTTTGATATGTGTCGGTAAGGTTTGATACTTAACAAGAGAGACCTGTGTTTGATCCCGACCAACAGAACTGGTAACGCTTTTTAGAATTAACACAATAGAAGGCAATATTTGTACTGACCTCTGGCTCCAGAGGAAACACTGTTTGGTGTTGAATCTTGGTCTCTGGCTCCAAGGGAGACACTGTTTGCTGTTGAATCTTGGTCTCTGGCTCCAAGGGAGACACTGTTTGCTGATTCAATCTTGGTCTCTGTGTTATGAAAGGGTGCATTCTGTTGCTGTGTCTCCTTGAAGTTATTCTCCAAAACAATTTCAGCTCGTACACAAGCTTGTCGGAACTCATGGAACTGCTCCAAGGTTTCGACACACAACAAACAAATCCACTTTGGGAGATGATCTTCTTCACACACCTAAACATTACATTACATTACATTACATTACATTACATAATGGAACTGACACCAACTTCTCTTGCAAGGTTTGGGGAGCTCATGACACTTATTATAATACAAGAATATTAGCAGTCGAGAAAATGTAAACAAGGGTGGAAGTGATAGCATGGTACAGTCGAGACCTGTCTGAATTGTTAACAAGGGTGGAAGTGATAACATGGTACAGTCGAGACCTGTCTGAATTGTTAACAAGGGTGGAAGTGATAACATGGTACAGTCGAGACCTGTCTGGATTGTTAACAAGGGTGGAAGTGATATTGTGGTACAGTCGAGACCTGTATGAATTGTTAACAAGGGTGGAAGTGATAGCATGGTACAGTCAAGACCTGTCTGAATTGTTAACAAGGGTGGAAGTGATAGCATGGTACAGTCGAGACCTGTCTGGATTGTTAACAAGGGTGGAAGTGATATTGTGGTACAGTCGAGACCTGTCTGAATTGTTAACAAGGGTGGAAGTGATAGCATGGTACAGTCGAGACCTGTCTGAATTGTTAACAAGGGGTGGAAGTGATAACATGGTACAGTCGAGACCTGTCTGAATTGTTAACAAGGGTGGAAGTGATAACATGGTACAGTCGAGACCTGAACCTGTCTGAATTGTTAACAAGGGTGGAAGTGATAGCATGGTACAGTCGAGACCTGTCTGGATTGTTAACAAGGGTGGAAGTGATAACATGATACAGTCGAGACCTGTCTGGATTGTTAACAAGGGTGGAAGTGATAACATGGTACAGTCGAGACCTGTCTGAATTGTTAACAAGGGTGGAAGTGATATTGTGGTACATTCGAGACCTGTCTGGATTGTTAACAAGGGTGGAAGTGATATTGTGGTACTAGTGCAGTCAATCAGTGATCGAAATGGGTTCTACCTGGAAAGTTTTGGAGAAGTTCTGATTTTTGGTTCATTTATATTTTTCGAGGTGTTAATTACAAATTTCCACTTTGCCACCTCGAAAATTTTCGGGAAATATTAAAAAAATGCAAAAAACAACAAAAAAACCTTACTATTTTTGGTTGTTTTCTTATAACATGAAAACTATGCACTTTTCGAGAAAAATCGCTATATACAAAAATAAACTAGAGAAAATTATCCTACAATTTAACTTTGCATGTTTTATTTTGTCAGATGAATAGTTAAGGCGCAAGCGCGCGTTGAAACTATTTGAATAAGTGACAATGCTCAGTGATCATCATTCAAGCGCAAACTGCTTCTTTCTCGTGATGAAGCTCTATTTTGATTATATTCTTATTAATAACTAGTAATATGTGAATATCTTACAGTTTTAATTGTTATACCTAGTACCTTGGGTGTTTATAGGTATAGAGTTATAACGTATACTACATGTTGATACATGTGGTTTTTATTAACATAGGTACTGTTATAGTGACAAAAAACTAAAAACAGTTGTGATAAAAAAATGTGTAGGAATATAATATGCAAGGGAAATATGTAGGGATAATAACAATAATATCAAAATCGTCTGGGCCGCTTTGTTGCTGACGGTCCAGGCTGCCCGATGTCCTTGTCCTCTTCCTTCAGAGCCTTTCGTTCTCCTAGAAAATAAGTAAAGTAAAGAAGTAAAACAATTGTTATGTTAGTTTAACATGAGTGTATCAAGGTATGACTAAGGTGTAAAACCATCTAAAGTGGGATATTAAAGAATGCATAGCTGTGTTCGTAAAAGTATTAATTAAAATACCTTCTGATGGATCCGCTTCAAGTTCTTGGCCCGGGTCTTGAATTCCTTGGACGTCATCCTCGTCCACATCAGCTTTCTCCAAGTTGTCGCAGGTTCCTTCACAGTTTAAACAAATTTTCGAACAATATAGGCCTGCCTTTCTACAGTCACAATTCCCTCGGCAGCTTCTCTTACATTTGCATGAAATGTGATTTAATATAGCTTCTGGGGCAAGAGGCTGCAGGGTAGTGACTGGCATGAGGCCGTTCTTAGATGTTTTCCACCCCCATTGTTCGGGTCTTTTTCATGACCAAGCCATTGTTGAACCTGATGGAACACCTGTAGTGAATGTTGCCATGCTGCAGCTTCAGTAGGGGGTAGTGAGGCAATGTTGGCTGTGGTCTTGTATGCAGACATTACGTAGTGCCTGTACCTCAACTTATTTATTGAAGCTACTTTTTCTCACCAACCCCGTACAGTGCAATAAGGAAACGTTCACCCGCATCGACTTTATCAGCTTCAGGGTTTTTAAACACCTGAATAATGTTGATCAGATCAGGATTCTTCTTCAGAGTATGAAGAAATTTCATCTAACTCTGATTGAACAAAGCTGATGTTGTGTCACACCCACTCATGGCATGTAAAAACAATATGTTCTTGGCAACTGTTTTGTCAACTGCACTTAGAGGATGATATAGAGTTTGAGGGACTTTGCCTTTTCCTGGCTTTAGTAAGTGAATGTTAGGAGAAGTACAGATACCTCTCAAGATGACTATAAGATCCACATCTTCACCGACGACTATGACAGTTTCATGTGTTGGTGCCAAGGTAAGAGCTGTGTTGATAATCAGGGTATCCGCATCTTCTTCTGCTTGTTTGCAGACCATGTTCCCCTCTGTGAATTTCGTCACTAGCATGGATATTAAACGACTTTTACTCTTAGAGTTGGCAATGAGTTTCTCCCGAGAGATCGTTGGTGTCATTGTTACATTAAACAGTATTTAGATAGAATTGTTTTTGCGTGCTCTCCTCGAGCGCTCCAGGTATTAAGTGCTTTTTTCAGCAACATTGTCGGAGTATCCATCAAAAACGAATACCGCACTTGACTTGTAGCTTGATCGAACAAAAGCAACATAACTGTCACAAATATCTGCAAATGACTGCCCTCTGCGCCACACAACTCGATGCAACAAATATCCGCCGTTGATTACGAATATACTGCTGTCCAATTCTTTTCCTTGGGCAGGCTTGAAAGCTTTGTACAAAGTTGATTTTGTACCTTTTCCCATACCACTCTCGTCAAAAAGAGATAGTGGATAGGGACAGAGTTCATAGGTTAAGAATTCCTCATCTGATTGTTTTGCAATGCTAAATTCTCTGAAAAAGTGTGGTTGGCTTGATGATAATCGTTTTATTTTGTGTTTGTATGGCACTGAGAGAGAGAGAGAGATCGCGCGACAGAGAGACGGATACGAGGCGAGGGAAACATATACAAACTATTTCAGCGCGCGCTTGCACCTAAACTATTTATCTGAAAAAAAATCTACAGAGCTAAATAGTGGGAAATTTTCTCTAGTTTAATTTTGTATACGGTACATTTTCTCTAAGAGTGCATATTTTTCACGCTATAAGCAAAAAACAAAAAATTGTCAAGTTTTTTTGTTGTTTTTTGCATTCTTTTAATGTTTCCCGAAAAGTTTTGAGGTGGCAAAGTGTAAATTCATAATCAGCACCCCGAAAAACATAAAGGAACCAAAAATCAGGACTTCTCCAAAACTTTCTAGGTAAAAATCTCAACTACGTATGAACAGATCGTCAAACATCTCAACTACACAATAAATATTTTAGCGCATAATTTTTTTGGATGGATGCACAATATTTATATTTTAAACATTAATAAAATGAACCGAGCTCAACCTAACCTTTAAAGACTGAATAAATAAAAACATTTGAGATTAACCTAAGCTTTCATGTGTGAATAAATAAAAATTTTGATTAAATATCTGTAAGACCATGCTTAAAAATAGCAGTTAGGATAGTTTTTTAAGAATGTTTTAATGATTAAAAATTTTTTACAGTTCATCTGTTTTGTTACAATCGGAAAGTTGCTTATATGATGTGTGCATTTAACATTAAATTTCTCTTAATTTTACTGATTAAAAAAAAACCCACTTTCAAATCACACTACAGCCTGTGACCATAATTTCCCTAATTATTAAATTGAGATTTTTTAGTAATGGTAGTCTAGTTCTTGGCTCACCCAGTGGCTGTAGATCTGTTTTGGTTCCTTTTGAGAAATTATTATTTCATAAAAATAATCTTACCTTGCAGTGATAATTATTCCATAATAGGCCCTAAAAAAATGTCGCCCACTAAAATATTTAGATTGGGTAAGTCTTAGTTAAATAATTGATTAAATACCTAAATCTTACCTGGCATTGTTATTTATTCCATAATACACAAAAAAGGTGTCACCCACTAAAATATTTAGATTTGTTGATTATAGGCCCTATGATTAAAAAGTGTCACCTAATTAAGATGCCTAAACCTTTTAAAAATATTTTAATGGGTGACACTTTTTAGAGTCCTTGGTATGAAATAATTAACAGTGCAAGTTAAGTTTTTTTTGTAAACAAAATATTTTCTCAAAAGGAACCATAAACGTTCTCTTCTCAACCCAGTTCTTATCATGAGGTCTAGATACACCGCTGAGGGCGGAACATATACTTAACATAAAGGTTCCAGGGAATGGTGTACATTATTGTAGACCTTCCAAGCAAAACACTATGTTCACATTTACATATTTAACTTCCAGCACTAAGTAAGAAACAACGAAAACTTACTATCACGGGTAGGCATTCCTTGATTTTATTTGATAAATTTTTCACTAGCCCGTCGGAATCAAAAATTTTGAGATGACCTTCTTCCTTGGAAGTACAAAGACGACATTGTTGACCGTATTTTCCTTCTTTGTCTTCTGACATTTCACTTTAATTATGAATAAGGGAGAGCAAAACTTAACATAACACTTTAATAAAAATAAAAATTATTGAATTGAAATGGGCGTAACTGAAAGCGAACAAACATTGCAACGTAAACAAGAAGAGAATTAAAACGCCATCTTGAGAATAGAACTAAGTCGATACTCGATAGTAATACTTAAACGAGGCAGTAACTATCGATTAATTTCTAAATAAAGAATATACTTATTACTGCTAATATTACTCCAAGCCCTTTGGACGCAACGAAAATATATTTGTTCTAGTGACGTCATTTGAGAGAATGTACCTATACAAAAATTTAATTTTGGTTATGATCATAATTTAGATTGAAATCTTTATTTATTCATCATTTTGTAAAATTAAATAACTTCGTATATTCTGTCAATATAACTTTAGTTTTCGTCTTCTTATCCAGCCACTACTTGTAATTAAGTTCTTAATGTAAAAACAATTATTGAACAATCCATTAATTAGTTGATCCAATTTTACCTAAATTTAATGGAATAAATTCCACTCAATCTAATTATACTGATTATTTTAACTTTAAAAAATACTTCATAATTTTATGTTGTTTCAATTAATTACATTATCATTATTATCTCTAAATACCCGCCTCGGTGGCGTAGTAAGCTAACGCGCTAGTTGTAATGAGTTAGACTGCTGAGGACGGGGAGATCGAGGTCTGAATCTCAGTCGGGTGAGTTCCCCCTAAATGGTTTTCCACTCTCCCTCTACGCCAATGCGGGTTCACTTCCTCTAAATTCAACCTTCCCAATTCCTAGCCCTTTAGCATAATTAGTAGGCCCCTACTTAAAAGTATAATCCTAACGGGTAGTAAAACGTGGTGTTAAATAATAAAAATTATTTCTAAATGTCAGTTAATTTCACATTTATATTTTTACTATTAATAAACGTGATCATATAATGAAATAATTAATAAATAGGCCTAAATACAAGTTGGCTTAACCGTCACATAGGCTAAGCCTACTGTTACAAAAATCACTGATTATTTATAATGGGTAAATGTGCATAGAAAAGAGAAAAATTGTTTAGTATTGTAAACAATAATCTTAAGAAAAAAAACCTGGCGCTGAAAGAGAAGTAAGGGGTTAATCCTACTCACTAAAGAATATTTTCAGAGCGTGAAGATATCCCAATCACATTCCATGAAAGATAGTCCACTCCTATGAAATAAATACATTTGGTGATTGATATAGAGACTATTTCTGATTACCTGATATTTTCTTTGCTCACAATGTTTAACTGGTCCTCAAGACTCCCTAAAGGTACGCTACTGCCATCTATCCCTATCTTGAATTAGTTCTATCCTCCACAGAATGCAAAATTTATGAATAGATATTGCCCCGACTAATAAAAAGTGTACCATCCAAGCACGGCCATTACAAGTAACAAGTGTTCTTCTTACGCTCCCCCTTCGCCTCTTTTAGGTTGCGTCAGGCTGCCAACCTTTGCCAGTAGACACCAGGTTTCTTTTCATTCTTCACTTCTTAGTCTTCTCAAATACCACACTATTCAATCCACCCCATTACACCCTATTCTTATCTTGAGCTAGCTCTATCCAGTACCCATCATTATACCCTATCCCTAAATTGAGCTAGTTCTATCCATCCCCCCTCATTACACACTGTCCCTATCTTGAGCTAGTTCTATCTAGACCCCCTCATTACACCTTATCCCTATCTTGAGCTAGTTATATCCAGCCCCCCCATTACACCCTATCCCTAAATTGAGCTAGTTCTATCCATTCCACCTCATTACCCCCTATCTCTATCTTGAGATAGTTCTATCCAGTATGCCTCATTATACCTTATCCCTATCTTGAGCTAGTTCTATCCATTCCACCGCATTACACCCTATCCCCATCTTGAGCTAGTTCTATCCATTTCACCTCATTACACCCTATCCCTATCATAAGTTACTTCTATCCAGTATGCCTCATTACACCCTATCCCTATCTTGAGATAGTTCTATCCAGTATACCTCATTACACCCTATCCCTATCTTGAGCTAGTTCTATCCAGTATGACTCATTACACCTTATCCCTATTTTGAGCTAGCTCTATCCAGCCCCTCATGACACCCTATCCCCATCTTGAGCTAGTTCTATCCATTCCACCTCGTTACACCCTATGCCTATCATGAGTTACTTCTACCCAGTCCACCTCTATATTGTGCTACTTCAACCCAGTTCACCTCATTACACCCTATCTCTTTCAGGTCTATTTTAATTTTATCCCCTTGTCTGCGTCTAGGTCTTCTCAGTCAATACCCTGAACAGGGTTCTAGATTTTCCCATTGACGCTGCATGTCCTGCCAACCCCAACCTATAAGACTTTGTTATCCTAACAATGTTTTGTGATGAGTACAGAGTATGTAACTCACCATTATGTAACCTTATCCACTACCCAGTAACCATTCTTGGACCAAATGTCTCTATAGTCACCTTGGTTTCGAACACCCTTAATTTTTTTTTTTCATCGTGTAGGCCGAAGGCAAGCGACCAAGTTTCACAACCATAGAAAACAACCAGAATCATTTTTATTTATGTAGGTATATTCTGAATTTTACATTAAGTTAAAAGTAGGCAAGTTGTCAACATCTTAGTGACCGAGTAGTCTTTTCAACATTCACTTCTAAACCTATTTTCGTACAAAACTCTTATAAAATGTCTGCATTTCTTGTAATCATCTGGCATAAGATAAATAATATGCTTGGAGCTTGTGTGTAAATAATTAAACAAATACTTAACAAAATTTAGTTTAATTACATCATTTAATATGTATTTTAATTTTTAGTTAAATCATTCAACATGTATATTTTATATAGGTATTATAATACCTACTTGTTTATCTTGAGTTTGTATTTTGAGCAATTATTGTTGTCGCTCTCCTTGATTTTCAAATAACTGTGTTATTTTTAAAATGTATCATAGGATCGATTAGGAAACACTAGGTAGGATCCATGTACTGTACACCCCTACCCTCTTAGGATTGGAAATAATTAGAATTACTAAAGCGACCTCGTCACAAGCTGGAAACAGTTGATATCTAATTCCAAAAACTCCTCGGAAGAATCTTAGGGAAATCATAGATACCAAATTTTAGCCCGATTGGTAAAATGGTTTCCGCTCTAGGAAGAGACATAGAAGAGACATAGAAGACCCCGCTAAACCCCTTTTTTAGTTTCAAGGGGTCATTAAATGTATACATTTGACAAAACCTTGATTTATAATTCTTGATAACAATATTTCTCTCTTTAAGGGGTCGAGAGCAAATAAAAAATGTAAAATTAAATTGGTTTGAAAGTAAGATAACGCTTGTACAAATAGTTGTACCTTATGTAGCCCATTTACTCAAAAACATAAAGCAATTTTAAAAAGCTCAAACTCCAAATGGTATCTATTTAATATCTTTCATTGAATTTTATACATGAATTGTTTATGGAAGACATGGAGGAAAAAACAAACAAAAATGAGGTCCTCAAAATGAACAAAGAATGCAAAAGGTGTGGTTCGAATAGGTGAAAATTGTTTTTCTATTTTTGCCTATTTTAGGGAAATTTTACTAATATATACATTTTAGTTTTATATAGATCACACCTTTTTTAAAGGCTTAGCATTTTTTTAATGTTTTTATTTCAATGCGTTATGATAAATCTATGACTTAAAATATTGCTACTGACACATTTTCAGAATGATGACACTTGGTTCAGACGTCCTCTGAAGGCAGACCTAAGGAAGATCAGAGACCTAACCATCGCATGTCAGTGATAGGATCAACTTTTGTCAAGATCCCAGTGAACACGAAATGAGCCAGGGTGACTCAGTTGTTGTGTTGTGAACGCCACAAGGACCAGAGAACACCAGTTCGAGCGGGAGCTCTCATGGCCGAGTCAGGCGAGAGAGGTAGTTTGGTCTCCCCTAGTGACACCACCCTCGAAGAAGATCGCCTCGCATTGGTTGACTAGAAACAACCTATCCACTAATTTTTGGCGCCTAGTGGATAAGGGAAGTGTTGAAAGAAAAAAAAAACTATATAAACTGTGTGAATTTATATATTAGCACGATTTCATTGGCCAGGGCTGTGGACACACTTTATGGATATAAGCGAGCCTCGTCTGAGCAAAAATTGAGCAAACTCCGTCTTTGACCAATGACGTGAGGTTTACTGGATTCTCTATGTAAGACATACTTCTATAGTTTTTAACCTCGGGCTTTTCAAGCTGCCCTTTCTTCGCATTTGTCTTAGTCTATTTTATCAACTTTTTTTAACAATTATTTCTTTCTGATAATCACATAAAACCAAAGACCAGAGTTGGATTTCTATGTCTATATTTTCATCTTTTTTTTGGTCATTGTGTTTCACCAGTCGTTCAGGTCAATGTAGTAAGTATGAGAAATGTTGAATGTTGAGTTGTACCCGTATTTGCGTGGCGGTAGAGGGGGCAAAGCATTTTGAAAAAATCACCCTTAGTACACTTGATCGAGATTTGAACCCTGATATCATCAGTATTTCAGTATATTGCTTAAATTATTTGTGCTAGATGTTATATTCTGAATTTAACTAAACTACTTTTTAAATATTGCTAGTATGTGACAAGAATGTTCTGTTTTATAAAAAATTTTGTGTAATTTCAAGCATTAAAAATAAAAATATTTCATTTTTCTTCATTCATCTGAATTTTTGTGGATGCAGTTCGGCAACAGCGTTAGAGACAAGGAAATAAGTAATAGATTGCAAAGAGAGTAGTTGACCATTCACAAGGCTAGGATTTAGCATATTTAGACAAAGCCAGGCTCTTAAATCGTAGGTGCTTTGGAAGCCTATCAAGATAAAAGGTCGTTTAACTATTTATCATGAAGCATAAATATTATTCAGATCCTTACAGTAATAATGGAAATGACATCAGCATTTGTTTTATCTGGAGATTCGACCTTTAATTTAAGTTTTGTTGGCTACTCGGAGGAATTCAAGTGGGGAAAATGCTGTCAGCTCGCCTGAGTGGTGCGAGCGGAACGAGCCGTCACATCATCTAGCAGTACCCAAAACCATCGGAGTGTGGCATTGGTGAGAAAATGGTGATCTTAGCACACAGTATTTTCCTGCTATATTAATGTTCAAAATAGCACTTACCTTGTAGGGGGGCTGTCACCTGAAACAAGTGATGAGTCAATTTGTGGTGGAAACCATCGATGAATGCCCTGGCATTCAGTAGGGAGTCCTTGTGTTTAACCAAGAGATGGGCTGAGAGGTGATCTTGGTACAAAATGCACACTGGCCATATTTAAAAAACAACACCCGTTAGCTTAGAAAGCACCGCGTGGCTCTCATGTTGAGTGAGTAAAACTCTGAGAACACCTTTCAGTGCCGGACGGGCTATTTACTATTATAGTGTACTCGAGGACACACCCAAATATTACACCATCACCAGGTCACAGCCTTCAGATCAGACCCAGAACACAGGTAACGTGGACAGTCCATGTCTCACTACCAACTTAACAGAATGTTATGTCCCACTAGCACAGTAATTTTAGTTTTTAAATGGTACCCTAAAAAACATACATATAATAGTTAATTAGTGGGATTTATTATCATCACGAGTTAAGTAAAATAGTTTTACTCGAGGGTTATGACTTGGTGATTGAGGTGAGAGATATTCTTGGTTAGGCTCCTAGTGGCTAATTTAGAAATAAAATGTTGTAGGTCCAAAACAGTCTTTTAAATTATTTAAATGATTTGTTTATTCTAAGGTTAACCTCAAAACTATGTAAAGAACAAGTGAGCAGCAAGTTCTAATCAAAATGTGTGCAGGTAAGGGTTGTGAACAGTTCCATTTTTTTCCACCAAGAGAGCAGCACCGTGCAGAAATAACAGGTTCATAGCCAGCTTGGTAGAAGGCACTGTTAAACGGCCACAACTTGTTTTGTAAACATAGTTTGATAGTTTAAGAAGAAGAAAAGAGTGAAGCGATTTGTACCAAAGAATTGGATGCAAAAATGGACCATAATGCTGAAACGAGACGTGGAAGGAAGTAAGAAGATGTTATATACAGGAGAGGAAGAAAAGGAGCTAAAGAAGAGATAATATGGGAACATGTTCAACCCGGAAGAGAAAAGGGATGAGAGTAAAACAGAGGAACAGGAAGAAATAGCAGAAGAGGAGGAAAGAGGTGGAGGACGGATTAAAGAGGATGAAACAAGGGAATGCACCAGGTGTGGATGAAGTGATGGTAGAAATGATAAGAGCAGCAGGTGAAGTAGTTATACAGGGTGTGTAAGATACCTGATATAGTAGAGGAAGCAAAGGTGAGATGGTATGGACATGTAATGAGGATGGAAAAAGAAAGAATGCCAAAGAGAATGTTGGCAATGAAGTATATAGACAAAAGACTGCAAGGGAGGCCAAGAAAGAGATGAGAACTTACATATATAACAGAAAGTGTGTAAGTGAGAGGCAAAGAATAAGAGAAATTAAATGAGGAAGATGGAAGCATTTTACTAAACTGACCCAGCCACAGGCTGAGTTTGTTGAGCCAGTGAGGGATGGGCAAAACTGGCCCGTCAGCAGGGCAAACTGCTGGACCTCACTCGGTACGCATCCATATAATATGTTAGTTCAGAAATAAAAAAATGCTATCACATATAATATTTATTAAGATCCGTGCGAAAACTAATACAAAATGAGATAATATTATCAATATATACAAATAGTAATTAATAAAAGATAATTTATTCCTCCCAATTCATTTTGATGTAATATCAAACCAAAAGGTAAAACAGCCCAAAGAAGTCAACAGCCATGCACTTAACCTAATGTGTCTCTGACAATCCATCATCAGAAGGGCGCAAAGAAACTAGCGACCAAAATATACAACATCGGATCAATACATTCAAACTAAGTATTAAATACATAAAAATACAGGATATTGTAAAAAAAATTATAATGGGTCCACAAATTCACTATTTCCCAGTCACAGATCCAGCCTAACTTACATTGTGTAGTTATAATATATAATGTAATGTTGTCAAACACTTCCCGAGATTGTCGGATGTTGATGTACACTGTTATAAAGTCTGGAGAAAATTCTCAATCAATGAGCAGTATTCTTCTCTGTGTAGACAATACCTTGTGTTGCAAGAGTGATCGACCGTCCTCATCTGGAACAAAGTGGTACATACTGGAATATATTGTCGTCAGGATACTAGGGCAATGCACTGTCCCCCGGATACTAGGACTATGCACTGTCGGCCGGATACTAGGACTATGCACTGTCGGCCGGATACTAGGACTATGCACTGTCGGCCGGATACTAGGACTATGCACTGTCGGCCGGATACTAGGACTATGCACTGTCGGCCGGATACTAGGACTATGCACTGTCGGCCGGATACTAGGACTATGCACTGTCGGCCGGATACTAGGACTATGCACTGTCGGCCGGATACTAGGACTATGCACTGTCGGCCGGATACTAGGACTATGCACTGTCGGCCGGATACTAGGACTATGCACTGTCGGCCGGATACTAGGACTATGCACTGTCGGCCGGATACTAGGACTATGCACTGTCGGCCGGATACTAGGACTATGCACTGTCGGCCGGATACTAGGACTATGCACTGTCGGCCGGATACTAGGACTATGCACTGTCGGCCGGATACTAGGACTATGCACTGTCGGCCGGATACTAGGACTATGCACTGTCGGCCGGATACTAGGACTATGCACTGTCGGCCGGATACTAGGACTATGCACTGTCGGCCGGATACTAGGACTATGCACTGTCGGCCGGATACTAGGACTATGCACTGTCGGCCGGATACTAGGACTATGCACTGTCGGCCGGATACTAGGACTATGCACTGTCGGCCGGATACTAGGACTATGCACTGTCGGCCGGATACTAGGACTATGCACTGTCGGCCGGATACTAGGACTATGCACTGTCGGCCGGATACTAGGACTATGCACTGTCGGCCGGATACTAGGACTATGCACTGTCCCCCGGATACTAGGGCAATGCACTGTCCCCCGGATACTAGGACAATGCACTGTCGGCAGGATACTAGGAAAATACACTGTTGGCTGGTTATTTTATTACCAGCAGTTGCGAACTTACCTGGTTATTACTAGCAGTTGCGATACTACATGGTTATTACCAGATGTTCCGATACTATCTGGTTATTACCAGGGGTTGTGATACTACCTGGTTATTTCCAGCGGTTGTGATACTACCTGGTTATTACCAGCGGTTGCGATATTACCTGGTTATTACCAGCGGTTGCGATATTACCTGGTTATTACCAGCGGTTGCGATATTACCTGGTTATTACCAGCGGTTGCGATACTACCTGGTTATTACCAGCGGTTGCGATACTACCTGGTTATTACCAGCGGTTGCGATACTACCTGGTTATTACCAGCGGTTGCGATACTACCTGGTTATTACCAGTGGTTGCGATACTACCTGGTTATTACCAGTGGTTGCGATACTACCTGGTTATTACCAGTGGTTGCGATACTACCTGGTTTTTATTAGCAGTTGCAAGAGTCAGCACGAATATCCTTCTGTTCTCCTGTGAGTTTTATCTGATCAGGGAACTCATTGTAAAGCTCCACCTCTCCCTCTTGGGCCAAAGCATTCTTGGCGATGGTTTGAAATGCCTGCTCCACATTAATGGCCTCCTTTGCTGAAGTCTCAAAGTATGGTATATTATTCTTGCTCTGACACCACTGATGTGCACGCTTCGTTGACACCTGTCAGCATAAATATACATCTGTTAGCTATGGCTCGTAAGAATGTAAGAGAGACAAGGAAAGTGGAGGCCGTGGGAATGAAGTTTGAGAGGAGCAAGTTAGCTGTCACGAGGACAAACAAGATTACTTGGGATAGTAGAGGAAGACAGGGTGAGATGGTTTGGTCACGTAATGAGGATGGAAAAGGAAATAATACCAAAGAGAATGATGAAGATGAAGCATGTAGGCAAAAGACCACAAGGGAGACCAAAAAAGAAATGGGAGGATTCAATAACAGAAATTGAGATAGCGAGAGGAGAAGAATGGAAGGCATTAAAGGCGGAAAAATGGTGGAAGGAGAGAGGAAGATGGAGACACTTTACTAAACTGACCGGACCACAAGCTGGAAACCATTATTATAACTGATGTTATATCAAACCTACACAGAACTAAGTTATATAGGGAGGGTTATTATAAATGAAACATACAGTTTCAACATTTTATAAAACCATAACTATTTACAATATTGATAGGGAAACCATGGGAGTTTGTTAGAGCAACTTACACATGTTCGAGAAGTGCACCCTTAGTCACACATCAACACTGCAGTGGTTTCAGAACACCCAATCATTGGTCAAGTACTCACTGCCCTGTTCTTAATGTCCACCTTGTTACCCCCAATCATTGGTCAAGTACTCACCGCCCTGTTCTTAATGTCCACCTTGTTACCCCCAACCATTGGTCAAGTACTCACCGCCCTGTTCTCAATGTCCACCTTGTTACCCCCAACCATTGGTCAAGTACTCACCGCCCTGTTCTCAATGTCCACCTTGTTACCCCCAACCATTGGTCAAGTACTCACTGCCCTGTTCTCAATGTCCACCTTGTTACCCCCAACCATTGGTCAAGTACTCACTGCCCTGTTCTCAATGTCCACCTTGTTACCCCCAACCATTGGTCAAGTACTCACTGCCCTGTTCTCAATGTCCACCTTGTTACCCCCAACCATTGGTCAAGTACTCACTGCCCTGTTCTCAATGTCCACCTTGTTACCCCCAACCATTGGTCAAGTACTCACTGCCCTGTTCTCAATGTCCACCTTGTTACCCCCAACCATTGGTCAAGTACTCACTGCCCTGTTCTCAATGTCCACCTTGTTACCCCCAACCATTGGTCAAGTACTCACTGCCCTGTTCTCAATGTCCACCTTGTTACCCCCAACCATTGGTCAAGTACTCACCGCCCTGTTCTCAATGTCCACCTTGTTACCCCCAACCATTGGTCAAGTACTCACCGCCCTGTTCTCAATGTCCACCTTGTTACCCCCAACCATTGGTCAAGTACTCACCGCCTTGTTCTCAATGTCCACCTTGTTACCCCCAACCATTGGTCAAGTACTCACCGCCCTGTTCTCAATGTCCACCTTGTTACACCCAACCATTGGTCAAGTACTCACTGCCCTGTTCTCAATGTCCACCTTGTTACCCCCAACCATTGGTCAAGTACTCACCGCCTTGTTCTCAATGTCCACCTTGTTACCCCCAACCATTGGTCAAGTACTCACCGCCCTGTTCTCAATGTCCACCTTGTTACCCCCAACCATTGGTCAAGTACTCACCGCCCTGTTCTCAATGTCCACCTTGTTACCCAGGACCACAAATGGAAAGTTTTCGGGGTCCCTGGGTGAAGCTTGTATGAGGAACTCATCCCTCCAGCTATCCAGGGACTTGAAGGTGGGTGGTGCAGAAACATCAAAAACCAAGACGCAACAGTCTGCACCACGGTAGAATGCAACGCCCAGCGATTGAAAGCGTTCCTGACCTGCCGTATCCCAAATCTAGGGGGGGAAAAGGTTAAAAAAAATTCTGTTAGCTAAATATGTTTAAAATTTTAACACAAAACACAAAGTCCTGTATGAAATCGATTGTAATATTTGTGTTAGTAATATTGATAACATGTGCAGAATATTTACAAATGTTTACACTAGGGCTGTACATAGACATATTATCAGAGCTATCCTGTCGTCTAACATCACCTTGTATTTGTATCACTAACTGACCTGCATGGTAACTATCCTGTCGTCTAACATCACCTTGTATTTGTATCACTAAATGACCTGCATGGTAACTATCCTGTCGTCTAACATCACCTTGTATTTGTATCACTAAATGACCTGCATGGTAACTATCCTGTCATCCACCATCACCTCCTTTGTAAGGAAGTCTGCACCAATGGTCGCCTTGTATTTGTATCACTAACTGACCTGCACGGTAACTATCCTGTCGTCCACCATCACCTTGTATTTGTATCACTAACTGACCTGCATGATAACTATCCTGTCGTCTAACATCACCTTGTATTTGTATCACTAACTGACCTGCATGGTAACTATCCTGTCGTCCACCATCACCTCCTTTGTAAGGAAGTCTGCACCAATGGTCGCCTTGTATTGATTCGAGAACTTCTTGTTAACGTATTGGTTCATGAGTGATGTCTTGCCCACACCGGAGTCCCCCAGTATAATAACCTTCAGCAGCACCTTCTTTCGAGAAGCCATTTATAGTCCTTCAAAACAAAATATGTCATCTCTCAAGACTGCAGGAATACTTTATTAAAATATTCTTCATAAAATAAAAGTACAGTCTTGAATGACTGTGTTGAAAGAATGTGTTGCAACCTTGTTATAAATAATCTAGATAGAAGAGTACACTTATCAAACTTACCTTGCACATTACCACTATATGGTTACTTACAGTCCAGGTAAACAAAGGGTGCACCACCAACTCTTGTTTCTCGTATCAGAGACTACAAAGGGACCTACTAATATCTGTAAAGGTTGGAGTTGAATTGTAGTCTACAGCAAATCTAGTGGGACTGTACCTGGAGCTGTGATATACATCACCATGTATCAGAGGACATGTGTGGTTCCTCACATGTGAGATATGGCCACTATGGTCCTCACATGAGAACATCCACAAGCTGCTAATCTCTTGCTAAACTATTTTAACACATTGTCAGTGGCGTCATGTCAGGCAAGTACTGTTTGCTTCTGCTTGAAGACAAGTAATTATTTTAGTTTATATTTGAAAAATATTCTTCAAACACCAATGTGTGTGTTTGAAATAAACCAAAACATGCATGCAAGCCGTGCACTAGTCCATTATATGGTATTTTTCCGTCTTTCATCCCATAGTGATGTTCTTATTTGTGACTTTTGACCGAAGCTATGCCCAAAGGTTGACGACTATAACCAAAGAAACTGAAAGATACCATTGCCTCCCCCTCTATTCCCCTTTCAAAGCACAGAAGTGACCAAAGCAGTTTTGCATGAAAGGGGATAAAATGGCCAGATTACTGTGCCCACACATCTTTTGTTTTGATGTGTGTCAGTAAAAGCTAACTAACGAAACTTTGTGTTTTAGATGCTACATATAATAACACAATAGTGAGTGGAGTGAGCGGCTCTAGTAAAAAGTGCTGGTGCATTATTTGTAGCATAAAACATACATCGTTTGCCGGAAGAACACGTTGAAATAATGAGTGTTGGAAGATCCATTCCTCGGTTAAATATAACCACATTAACAAAAATGGATGGCCCTATTAGGCATTTTAATAAAAACATGTATTCAAGTTATACTTGGCTAGATGTGTGTGGTTCAGGAAATAAATTGTGCTGTTGGACAAAACGGACAAAACTACGTGGACAAAGAGTGACTACAGCGATCTAAACACTCTTTCAATCAACAACACAATACTATAGTAAAAAAATTGTGAAGTTTTGAAGCGCCTAACAGACACTGTATGTTATTTGAGCACTCAAGAACTGCAATTTCGTGGTCATTTAATTCTGAAAATAGGGGAGATTCTGTTGAGCTCCTCAAATTGATTTCTGATTACGATTCAGCTTGAGCTAAGTATTTAGAATTGTCTACTGTATTCACTGGGTTATCAGCTGGAATACAGAATGACCTCATTGAGTCAATTAAAACAGTTTTACTAAATAAAAAACATTAGACATCTCTAAACTTTCGCGGCTATTGACAATGTTTCAATATGTCCTCTGATGGTAAAATTATGGGACAATTTTTTTGTTTCACACACAGATGTTTCTGCTAAGAGATCTGGCTAATCCTGTTAAAGAGATAGCGACAGATGTTGGGTATGGGGCCAAGCTTGTTGGGGCCGCAGTAACGTCTGGAGAAATAATTGTAGGTACTCCAAGCGCAATGTTTGTTCATTGTCTAGCCATGTCCTAAACCTTGTTTTAACTCAGTCAGTTAATAATATTAGTGAATGTAAGATGTTTTTAGTACATTAAATGGACTTGTACAATTTTTTTCCCCTAGAACTTCATTGTTAGATAAAATTGTTAGAAAAAGACTGCCCAGTGTTGCACCAACTTGATGGAACTATAGTGAAACACTTGTATAGACTGTGATGAACTATCGGGAAGGCCTTATAGAAATGTTTGAAACAATAATAGAGTAACCACAAGAATGGGGTAGTGAAACTATTGCTGTAGCTAAAGGAAGATGTTCAGAGCATGTATTTACTCATTTTATTCACACAGCATTTTTTTTTCAAAATTTTGCAAACGAAACAAATGGACATTGTTTTCTGTAAAACTTGAGGTTGAAGAAACTAAAAACAGCTTGTCAAATCTTAGGTTTAAATATTTGATGACATTTATCCCAAAACACCGCAAATGGAGTTAGAACTAGTAAAAAAGTGGACTTAAACGTAATTTAAATAAAGATCCTAAATTGAAATGGAGACAAGTTCATTGTGAAGTAATTGATAACATTGCCTTGCAAATACAAACACGCTTTGAGAAAATTAACAATCTAGACTTTAATTGTTAAATTCATTAAAATTTAATGAATACAAAAAATAATTTCCTAATGAACAAATAAATTCTTTGATTGTAAATTATGGGAAGTATTTTGACACAAGCAGTTTGAGTTCCGAGCTCAACATGGCTTACTCAAGGGAAGCAATAAAAAATAAAAGTGTAGTGGATATGGTTAAGTATATCAGTGAAAATAATCTAGATGAAGCCTTACAGGAGTATAAAAAAAACTGTGTGACCTTGCGGCAACGATCCCGGAAACATCGTCAGTTGAGAGATCATTACCAACATTGAAAATAGTAAAAACATATTCCAGAAATACTATGAGACAAAATAAACTTTTTGGTTTGGCACTCCTTTTGATTGAAGAGGGTCTGCTTTTTAAAATGAAGCAAGGAGTAGACTTCCATGAAAGAGTAACAACAGAGTTCGTAAAAAAAGGAGTGGAGGATGGACTTGACTTACAAACACTAGAAAAACATATGGTGAATAAAATATCATTGATATACGTTTATAAAAATTCATTTAATATGTAAAAATAATCAAATACACCAAATATGCTGCAGGTTGCAATATAAGTGAGAATTTAAAAAAATATGTAATGTTGTATTGGTATTTGTATGTATATTTAACATAATTAATTAACACACAAAATAGTAGGTTTACATTTACATATAAACATACCTTAAAATGTTTTTAAGTATAATTAATTTAAAAGTTGTCAGCTTTAGGGAAGGCGGAACCGAGATGGGAGACACACTTGTTAAAATAAAGGGGGGTAGGTGATGTTCTCCCCCCCATTCCCCCACATCCTCTCGGATACGCGCTATACAGATTCTAGTGTGCCTTATGTAAATCACAGAACTGAAGGACGCCCAACCCCCTCCCCCTTAAGAATGTTGGTGCCGAGACACTACTGCTCCTTGTGGGTAAATATGGCAAGTCATTGAAAGAAGATTCCTAAAATACCGAAAAGTTCCTCAATCCCCCATAGTTTCAACTTAACAGTGCGCTGAGGATGCTGATGTTATTACACAACAACCAATTTCCAATGATAACAAAATTAGTATTATAAATGAATTATATTTGTGCTAAAATAGTATATTCTCAAGATCACATTCACACTATTTTGATGCCTAAAGAGCACTTTTCCATTAGGTCTTCGGAATACTTCAATTAGGCACTTCTCATTAAATATTTTATAAACGATAACTTAGTTCTGTCAGAACTTTTATTCATACTCCCATCAAAGGTTAGGTTAAGCTTGGTTGGGACAGTTTTAGTTATAAGCATTATAAATATCTCGTGTCAAAATATCTCTGACGCAAGAATTGAGATAACTTTCCCAGTTTTTTATTGAAATATGTGATTGTTTACTTTGTGTGTGTTTTAATCAAAATTCACTTCAAAGTTCACTTACAAGAATTAGTAGTGTAGGCCTAACTTACTTGTAACCAGTCGATGTGTAGGCTATTAATAAATACAATAAAACCCCATGTCAGGTTATAATCTAGCATTCGTAGAATTAAGTGAGTTTTTTAAATTATATTACCATATTAATTTTGTTATTATTGGCAATTTGCTTTTGTTGTGTTTATAGTGTTGGAAAATATAAAACTTGTCATTATAAGACATGGCTAAAAATTAAATAATCTCATCCTTGGATTCCACTATTAGGTAGGTCTAGTTATAGAAATGAAAGAAAGCCCAAGTGAAAAGGAAATAAGTTAAGTCACAAAGAACAAAACTTCACTAGGCCTACTTTGTGTGTTATTTGATGCAACTTTTAAAATAAATGTTAACGTTACTTTGGAAACTTTACTCAGCGGCGTTTCAACAAATTAAAACCTATGATGATAGACCATACAAAACTTAACAAGAGTAAATACAAGTGGGATAAAAGTAATGACAGTAAAAGTTAACAGAACCAAAAGACAATCCAAACTAAATTTAAAGAGACAGATAAAAATATAGCAGACTTTTTAGGATGGTAGTCTTACTCACTGTATCATTCAAAAGAGGCAGTAAAATGTTGGAAGATGTAAGTTTAGCTAGGCCTGTAGGAATTAAGGATGAATAAAAAAACTGAAGACTACTAGTTATATCACTCTGTAGAACCTTAGATGGTGGACATAACCTCAATATACCCTGCAGAATATGTGCTATGCGCGTCTGAAATAAAGATTGTAATGAATAAGATTACAATAGAATGTCAGGATGGCATTGGAATATTAATACATCTCTAGTGTATCACCGTGATTTAGTTTTAGAAAAAGTAACCAAATAATAACCAGTCGTCACAGCTAATTGTATGAAGAGGAATCAGAGTAACTGAAATAAGGTGTCCAACATTAATAAATTATGCTCATTTGAGCCACAATTTATCATGAGAATAACTGCAGGAAATTTTACATTTGATAAAATTGTCAGATGACGTCAATAAGACTTATGAGGTCATGTTTGACAGTTCCAACATGTAATGATACATAATTAAACAATATTCACCCACAAATTATTAGTCATTATTAACACATTTAACTTTAACTAAATCAGATTACGTAATATTATTTTAAACTTTTTTTTGTCATATTAGATCTTTTGTATTTGTTTGTCAATAAAATTCAAAAGTTTCAAATGTTGAAATTATTAAATCAATAAGTATAATAATAGTCTATCAATCATATAAGTAAAATTTGAATTTCAAAATAATAGTTCCTGTACATTACCTTATAATATAAAGAACACAAGTAATTCTTATTACTGACAGAAGAAAATGGCGAACAAACTCACACAGTAATCACTACTCACGAGTTCTTGGTTTCTACGTCATCGATAAACTTATTCGGATGTGGTGTACATCCGACAAACAGCTGTTAGTTTGAAAGAGTTTACAAAAGAAAAATATTATTTTATATTAAAAACTAAACCACTGGACATATTTTATTAAAGTAACCAAACTTAATAAATAGTTTCATCTTAAGTAGAATATAGTTTTTATTGGGAATAATAATTTTAAATTATAAAAACTTTATCAAAATGAAAACTTGCCGGAAGTATAAGCCAATCTTGAAGATATATTCCACAATTTTAAAAAGAAATGTATTCTCTAATGTTAAGCCTTGGTTAAAAAAAAATCGTCGAGTTTATAGCACATGTTCTATAAAACATACCCAGCCCTTGTGGATAGCTTTTTTGGTTTGAATAAGCTGCATCACTATACATTTTTCTCTTCTTTATCCCGCCCAGTGTATCACTGGGGAGCATGACGCCCTTTGGGGACGTGCTAGTGGCGTTATCTATTCCTGAATTAGGGGTAAAAAACGTTACTTTTCCGATCGAGCAGAAGTTAAATGCATTATATGAAGGAAAGATGGAGTAGATACATAAATTTATTTATATTTACCATTGATCTCTATAATATATCTGGATAGACATCTGTGGCTGAAATTTTCGAGCTGTCGTCTGCATAGCATTGTGTAAGAAAGAAACTTTCGGGTATCTCTTTCTCTCTTACACCCATACAAGGCCATGTGGCATTTTGACATCGTTCATTAATTTGATTGAATATATTAGATACATCAATGTGTGATTAGTTAGATAAAATAAATATGTTAGTAAAAGCTTTGAAGAGCAAATCAAAGTTTGAAACTGGTTAGTTTTTTCTTTGAATAAGTTGATGTAGCCTAATATATACGATGAGTTTTGAAGGAAGCTCACTTGTAAGGCTTTATTTTGTACCAGAATAATACCCTATAGTCGTTTTTGGTTAGGATAAAAGACCTTCCAGAAGTAAATATTGACTTCCGTTCTAAATTGACGTCTATCATACCAAAATATATACATGATAGTATTCTGGTACGAAATAAAGCCTTACTGATTGGGATTAGTACTAAATTCAGGGTTTAGTAGATACCGTACTTCCTAAAAGCCTATAACCTAAATAATCATTTGAACGTAAGACTTCTACAAAAGTATGTCATTCAAACAAATGTAAAAAAGTTTTTAGCTAGATTGTTTCATTATAGTTATCGAACTTTCAACATATTATGGTTTCTGAAAGCAATATACAAGATATGATCCAATTTTTAAAAAAATTGTAATATAGTAATATTTTCTATAAGCCTATAATCCAAGTGATAGGTTGAAGGTGTAATGTATTTGCATGTAGGTTGTAGGTTGGCTATCATGTGTGGTGACGTAATAAATTGTCTGCTTCCCATCATGCCCCATCCTAAATGACTATCGAGAATTTTATCAATAGCCGGTGTTCCCGAAAAACCAATCTCACTCAAGTAGTAACATTAAACTAAGTGTTCTTATTCCAGCCGTTATTAGCATGTTACGGACGTAACATATTGGCGACGAGGAAAAACAAACTATGGTGTAATATGTTCCTGACTATTTGGAAGTCCAGCTTTAACAGTTTTATTTAATCAATTTAATTATATAAGTGAAAAAAGTGTTGTTTTTTTTCAATTTGAAGCTTATGCATAACAGACTTGAGGCAACTCCGAGAAGATTTGTGGTTTTCAATAACTTAGGGCGTGGTCTGTGAAAAATCATTCATATTAACACAAAATGGCGGTCATAGGAAACATGAGCAGTTTCGACAGTAATGAAGAAAACTGGTCGTCATATATAGAGCGATTTGTCAAATGTAATAATATAACTAATAAGAAGAAAGTAAGTAAGTTACTGATAGTAGTAGGCGTGAAAACTTAATCTTTTACTAATTTATGTACACCTGACAAGCCGTGATGTGGATCTAATTAAAATTATTCAAGAACACTTATATCTTAAACCATCGTTTATTGCCGAAGGGTATTAATTTAGTTTAAGATCACAGCATGAACATGAAAGTGTATCAGATTATATCGCTAGCTTAAAACAAATGTCAAAGCATTGCGAATTTAAAGAATCATTATCTTATTATTTACGGGATCGTCTTGTGAGTGGCTTTAGAAGTAGCTCTATCAAACGACTTCTAGCGGAGAGACAACTAGACTACTAAAAGGTAGTGTTGATTTCAATATCTTTGGAGGCAGCCGAGAGGATGAAGCATCACTAGCCTTTGGACATAACACCGGTGGAACAGATGATCGTCAATCACAAATTCTTCAAATGTCGAAAAAAGAAGAGAGAAATGGCAGTACGAGAGAGGTGAGGTGTTATTGCTGTGGAAGAAACGGTCATTTAAAAAATGAATGCCATTATAAACAGTATGAATGCCGTGTATGTAACAGTCGGGTAAGTCAAACAATTCTAATCAGGCTACTCGTACTATTGCTAGCAAATCTCGTGTGTTAAATGACAATAGTGATGAAAACATTGATGACATTTCAAATTTATTTGGGCTATTTAAGAATAAGCTTGGCGAGAAGCGTGTAAGAGTCAAACCTTTTAGAATAAATGTTCAGGTGGAAGGAAAAGAAATTCCTTTTGAAGTAGACACAGGTTCAGGGGTATCGGTAATTTATGAAAAGTACTATCTGGATAAATTGAATCACTTAAAATGGTATCCAACTGATTTAATCTTAAATTCATATGTATATGAACCAATTATTCCTGTGGGTGTTATAAATGTAAATGTTCAATATCAAGATTTGTCATACAAAATAGATTTGTAATTAAAAATGGAGCTAATCCATTACCAGGGCGGGACTGGATTAAAGAACTAAAAGTTCAATTATTGATACCAGAAAATTTGCATAGTGCAAATAGTGTAACGGCAGATAGGTTACAAACAGAAATGGTAACTAACCTGTTAAAGGATTTTCCAGAAGTTTTAAATAAAAAGTTAGGAGATTACAAGGGTGAACCAATTAAGTTAATTTTGAGAAAAGATGCTAAGTCAAATTATTGTAAACAAAGATCAATTCCATTTGCACTTAAAGAAAAGGTAGAGCAGGAGTTAGAACGCAAGAGGAGGTATTAACTCCGATCTCTAATAGTGAATGGGGTACACCAATAGTCCCTGTACTTAAAGAGGAATGGAAATATTAGAATATGTGGAGATTTTAAAGGGAAAAAGATCCAGAATTTGTTAAACTTACAGGTTATGTGAAGTTTGGCTGGCCTTATGATTATGATAAGGAGTTGACAACTTATTTTCATAGGAAAAATGAATTGACATTAGAACAAGGAGTACTTATGTGAGGGTATATAGTTATTGTACCAAAGAAATTTCATAGATATTTGTTAGAGGAATTACATTCAAGTCATCTTGGAATAGTTAAAATGAAAACTTTAGCCAGATCTTATATTTGGTGGCCTAATATTGATCAGGTCATTGAACAAATGGTCAACAATTGTGCACCCTGTCTCTTGGAAAGACAAAATCCATCAAAGAGTATGTTACATGTTTGAAATCATTCGAATAAACCATGGTCTAGGTTACATGTAGATTTTATGGGTCCATTCAAATCTAAGATGTATCTTATCATAGATGCATATACTAAATGGTTGGAAGTGTTAGAGGTATCGTCAAACCATTGCTCATTTTAGACAGATCTTTGCGAGGTTTTGTTTACCTGAACACATTGTTAGTGACAATGGACCACCATTTATATCACATGAATTCTAGTTTTTTAAAATGCAAATGGTACTAAGCATACTTTTTAACACCTCCATTCCATCCTCAAAGTAACGGCCTAGCCGAAAATGCAGTAAAATTTGTAAAAAAATAAATTGATGATTGCTATGCATGAAAAAAGAAATATGGAAGTAGCTTTAAGTAGATTTCTATGTGATTATAGGAACTCAGCACATATTACAACAAATGAAACACCATCAAAATTAATGTTTAATAGACAACTTAGAACTAGGCTAGATTTGCTACGTTCTAATCTAAATGAAAATGTAGAACAAAATCAGAGAAAACAGCTTAAATATGCAAAGGGATGTAAAACTTGGGAACTAATTCCAAACTAACGAGTACTAGTCAGACTATCGAGCAAAGAATAAATGGATTGAGGGGTTTGTTGTATCACAATTGTCCAGTTGCCTATTTAGTCAGATTAGGGGCAATAACATGGAAACGTCATATTGACCAATTAATTAGTTTACAGTCTTCCCCTGAAACTAGAGTGGAGGAGATAGAACCAAGCATTACAGAGCCATATCCCTCGGAGCTAGATCCCAAACCTAATTGGGAAGGTTTGACATCTCTTAAGGCATTTAGGGGTGAGAATCATTCTCCAGTCGTCCCCAGGGTTGAATCGCATGAAAAGGACAGTAGTCCAAAATCACACCCACCTCGGAGAGTTGAAATCTCACCACAAGTAAAGGAGCCTAGGTATCCAACTAGATGTAGGAAACCTGTAGTTAGATTAAATTTGTAATTAGTTTAAAGTATTGTTACATTATTTCACTGTGACTATTGAAAACTATGGTTAGCTATTATATTCTGTATTTTTGTATAAAAAGTGTTTAAAATATAAACTATTTCATCATGGCTATTGGAAATCGTGGCCATGCATTGTATTCTTATTTTATGTATATTTAGATATTTTGAAATATCTATAGTCAAGAAATTGTAAGGGAGGAATGTAATGTATTTCCATGTAGGTTGGCTATCATGTGTGGTGACATAAATTGTTTGTTTTCCATCATGCCCTATCCTAAATGACTATCAAGAATCTTATCGATAGTCGGTGTTCCCGACAAACCTTTCTTACTCAAGCAGTAATATTAAACTAAGTGTTCTTATTCCAGCCGTCCTTACCATATTACGGACATAACAGAATGTATGGCAACCACACAAAGTTTGTCATTCAAACCAATATAATCAAGTTTTAAGATAACTTATTCATTATATTTATCAAACTTTCAATATAATAGCCTGTGGTTTCTGAAACCAATATACAAGCTGATAACCAACTTGAAGTATAAGTGTAATCTTGGCAGAATGTAAACATAGATGATAACTACATATTTAAATATGTTAAAGATGTTATTCATATTTTACAGTAATACCTGTAAAACTGAATTGTATTATTAATGTAAATGTTTCTTCAGGAAAGTGTAGTATAATACTTCACTATTTTCAAACAACTCTTTTATTCATCAGAGACATGTTTTTGCATAAGAACATTGAAAGAAACGGTTAAATCTGTCCCCCCACAGTGAAGCAGTCGATAACCTTGAGCGTCACACTTTTGTCCTTGGCAATGTGTATGTGTATGTCCATCCAGTTATATTATAGAGATCAATAATATTTACAAACGGTGCTAGGAGGTGAGCTAGCCCTAGTGGGTGTGACCTTCTATGACAGATAATTAATTATGGTCACACATATAGACCAGTAGCGTCTCGTGACCAAAATTCTTAGGAAAGCTTGGAAGGGGTGATCCCAAGCTTAAAAGGGAAGATCCCGGATTTTCTTTTGATGTATGCTTCAAGAAGCTATTTGGAGATTTTTTTTTATGATAGTTGTGGCTTTGGGCGTCCTTCTGTTCTGTGGCTTATATTATTGTGTTATTACTTTTATTATAGACATATACCTATAAACTTTCGTTTGTTAGCTTTCACTGATACACACATCAAAACAAAAGTACATGCTACAATAAACTCCACAAAACTCTAAAGCCCAGTACACACGACACAACTTCTTGTACAAAAAGTACAATATCTTGGTCACATGGATTGCATACAAATTTTAGCCAGTGACTGTTTACACAGCATTTGTTATTGCATACAATATTTGAACAAAACATGGCGTTTTAACCCTTTTTATGGAAAAATAATGATTGTTCTGGTCGTCACCTTTTGGGCAAGAGAAGTCGTAGCTCGGCTGCTTGCATTTTTACCCGACATCCACAGCTTTCCCTTCTCTCCCCCTCCGAAAGCTATGACGTCACAAGAACTATACTAGCTAGAGCAATGGATGATAGTCGGACAAATACCGACTTTCAACCACCATTAGATGGACTAGTGCATGTCGGGATTTTTTTTTCCAAACCCACTGATGCTTGAATTACATTTAAATGATTACCAGGCAAAAAAAATTGTTGCATACATTAGATAAAATAACTACATATCTTCAATAAAAGGCAAGCAGTGCTTGCGCTGACGCCACTGATATCGACTACATTCCGACGCGTCAATATTTGCTAACCTGCAGGCATTGAAATATATCTTATCTTTACATCCTCAACCAGTAGAGGTGTTATGCGACTCCTGTGGCGCTACGCATCGGGGTAGGTACCAAAGGATTCCTAGTCACGTGGGTATAATGGGTAATGAGAGAGCAAATAGTTTGGCATCTAATGTAAATTTACTTTCTATTGTAAAGGAAATCTCGCTACCGTATAGCGATTTTATATGGAGAGAAAAACTCAGAATTCAGGATATATGGGGTGAATGGTGGGAGACCACATGCCAGCAGAAGGAAAAATGCTACCACAAGGTGTGTAGTGTAAAATTAGCTACACCATGGTTTTTATCAGTTAAGTTTATTTGTACTTTAATCCGCCTTCGGCTCGGGCACGCCTACACGAAAGATCAACTTTATTTGTTGCGCAAGGTTCTACCTTCACATTGTGTGTTTGTCACGTTTCTAAAACAGAACATTTATTTATGACTTGCCCTGTAAATCAAGCACGTGTAAATTGCATTCATAATTATATTAGAGACTTTTCTTTAGTTACTCAGACACCTTTACTTTGTATAAGCGGCTATCTAATTTATTTCTAAATATAAATATGTTGGTATAAATACGGACATGTAGACCCACCGTGATGGGGTTGGGGGGCAAGGGAGGCAAAACCCCCGGGGCTCGGCTCCGAGACTTTTTTTCTCATTTTGGACGAAAATATAAAAGTTTAGCAACACTGAATAAATGTGCAATATAATAGGAAATTTAAAATCAGTACACTAATTACCACAATTTAAACTTGAGTGGATGAGCCATAAACAAGATTAAAGGTAACTCCGTTATAGCTATTGAATTTCTCAGTCCTAATTGGGAAGAGATGTTGAAGCTCTAAGGGATAGCTTGGACCAGGAACTATAACATTTTGAGGTTAGAGGAATAATTTCATGGGTTTTAAACAGTGAGTGGGCCTCACCCATAGTAAAACTCTGGAGGTATCAAAGTGTGTGTTGACCTGAAAACTACGGTGACCCAATGACTTGTTCAACAAGTTCACAAATTGTTAATATTTTTACCATCGCGACATGTCGAATGCATTCTTACAAGCCTCCGTATATAAAGACAGTCAGACACTCTTGACTGTTAATACGCAGAAGGGGTTGCATAGGTATAGCTGCTTGGTTTTGGGGCTGTTCTTGGATTATACTGGGCGTAGAACGATGCGCAGCATATATTGATGACATTTTGACTGGTGGGGAATCACTGGAAAAATGTGAGGGGATTTTACACGAGGTTCTTGGCTGGTTGGATAATGCTAATGTTAAAATTAACATAGATAAATGTGATTTCTTTGTAGAGGAATTTGACTTTTTTGGGTTCACCCTTTCAGACAGGGGTAAAAGTCCCTTTAAGACTGAGGTTCAAGAAATCATTGCAACCCCAATACCCCATAATGTCACTCAGCTTAAGTCATATCTGTTGTGCTTGAATTTTTATAAACATTTCTTCTAATATTTTGGAGCTTCTCATGTGTTGATCTGTAAGGAGGTTCCATGGACCTGGTCAGCAGAATGTGATATCACTTTACTTGTATGACTTCCCAAAAACTTTATCGCCGACTGTAGATTCCAGCTCTTTTGCTCTCTGGCATAGATAAGAGAGTATTACTAGAATGGCAACTCTCTGTATACGTGCTAGTACATGATTAGAGTGCCTAGTGAGCTATGTAACAGTTTCTTCTTGCTACTCATTTAATAATATTTATTATATACTAGTGGACCCGACAGACGTTGTCCTGCCCGAACGTTGGCTTTTTGTTTGGGTGGCATAATTGATTTCGATAATAAAACAAATACTATGTGATCATCACAATTACAAATTCACAATGAACTCCAATTAGTGAGTAACACAAATATTACAAATTCAGTGTTTGTCAAGACAACATACAAAATAAAACATCTTTTCATTTATTCTCAGAAGTTCAATTATTTATGAACTTTTCAGAAGGTTTTGACAGTCAATTATTAATATTATATTCATTATTATAAATATTGCAGGGGTTAGGAGGGGGTGAAATTTTGAGGTTACATGTTCTGATATAAAAAAAATCTAAAAAAAAATCCCCCCTCTCTCCAAAAAATTCCTAGAACCCGATTGCAGCACCACCTACCGGGTCCAATTGTGAATCTAAACCATCCACGGACCCACTCAAACACACACAATAACACAAATATTACAAATTCAGTGTTTGTCAAGACAACATACAAAATAAAACATCTTTTCATTTATTCTCAGAAGTTCAATTATTTATGAACTTTTCAGAAGGTTTTGACAGTCAATTATTAATATTATATTCATTATTATAAATATTGCAGGGGTTAGGAGGGGGTGAAATTTTGAGGTTACATGTTCTGATATAAAAAAAATCTAAAAAAAAATCCCCCCTCTCTCCAAAAAATTCCTAGAACCCGATTGCAGCACCACCTACCGGGTCCAATTGTGAATCTAAACCATCCACGGACCCACTCAAACACACACAAAAAATGTCATCAAAATCGGTCCAGCCGTTTAGGAGGAGTTCAGTGACATACACATGTACAGAAGAATTATATATATTAAGATTAGTTCTTAAATTTCAAATAATTTATACAAATTTTATTGATATTGAAATAATAAATAAATATGTGGGTATTATTTTCAGAATTAAATATTTAGTTTAGAGGCCCTAGACTATTGTGCTAAAGAGATACCTAAAAATGTATATGTTATAATTATAAAATTCAACTGCAATTAACAGGAGTACAATGTAAATACTTTAACTTTGCTTTTAAGGTTTTTTAAACCTTTTATATTTAAATAATGAGGATAACAATATACACCCCATGTGGCTAGTTGGGGTGATGGAGATAGCTGGGAGGAAAGAGGGAGTATCACCCGCTAATGTAAAGGTCAAAATATAAGTTGTGATTCATGAAATTGCCATAACAGATCTGTACTGTCATAAACTCTCTCTAAACACAACAGCTAGATTAACCTCAATGACATATAATGTTGTTATTCGCCTCAATTCCCCACCCCCACCAGTAGTTACTATCCCCGACGAGTTTCTTTTGATGCTCTACTGCGCCCCTTGACTGCCGTTTTCACCGTGTGGTGATCAGTGTCAATTTATTTGGATTATTCGAGCTGGTTATTTTGATTCGACCCAAGACTACTCCAATGAGGTAGAAGGGGGAGGGGGGTCAATGTTTGGATGGCCGACTAGGTGCACTGTGGTTAGGTCATGTGATGACAACGGAGGGAGACAGAATGTCTAAGAAAGCCACTTTCCTTTATGTCCCAAACCATACAGCCCACTGGATCAACTTCTGTTGTCCTTTATTTGTAGAATCACCTGCATAATGGCTTTATTTTCTTTGACTCTTCTTAGAAATGTTTAATAAATTAACCAATCCCATCTTTTATATTCTCCTCCACCACACCATCTCAATCGAAGTCTGTATACTCCACCAATATCAGGATAATAGAAGGTAGTTAAGTGGACCCTTAATATAACTATTACTAACTTTTTTAGCTATTCAGATTAGTTTTCAACTTATTGTCTTTCTTTTTTTACTAAATCATACCTCTGACACCCCTTACCCGATAGTACCTAGTGCAGACCCCCCCTTCCTTCCAGGCTACACTACACTACTGCTATTTTTATTTTCCCTTGTGAATTTGTTCTAGCTATGGTTTGTATGGCAAAGTGTAATAATAGTATTATTACTAACCCATTATTTTATTTGTTAATACGAATATCTGATAGAGAGGAAGAATTTTTCACAGTGAAATTTTTAAAACATTTTGATAATAGAATATATTTTTTGTGAATTTCTTTATCGAGGTATTTATTATATCTCTCACTTTATGAGGTAATTGTATTATATTTGAAAGAAGGAAGTAGTGTTGCGTTCCACTCCCTCCTGATAAATACTGATAGAATGAAACCTAGGCCGGGGGATTGGGGGTAATCAGATTTTCTTCAAGAAGCAGCAACGTAAAGCGTGAACTGTGTTCATTCCTTCCACCTTTCCTGTTGTACCTTCTCCCAAATATAATACAACTTATTGAGGTATCTATGATTTTTTTTCAAATGCTATAAAACTATTTTGGTGGTGAGATATGTGGTTTTTATTTGAAGTTTTAAACATAATTTTCAAAGAATGTAAGCTTGCTAGTGTTGACTGTTTTCCGCTAGAGTGACATGACATGACTTGATGAGCATTTTACACTAAAACTGTCAATGTTGTGTTACTTGTCAGCAAATACATTTCCACCATTTATAAAACATGTAAAACTCTAATATTGTGATTGATGAGAGTAAGCCAAGTTATCACAGCTTGGAGGCCAGCAGGTTGCCGCTAGCAAAGATGTTCTTTGGGTCAAGGCTGCTCTTGGTGGCTTGGTACAGGCGTACTCCGGTGTCTGAGACCTGTTGTTGGTACCAGCGGGCCCTCATCTTGCCAACACCATGATGGTGAGATATTGATCCTCCACTGGCTATGATTTCCTCACGAGCTCTGGCCTCTAGGGACTCGTAGAGCCCGAGGGGGTTAAACAGACCAGTCCACTTGAAACCAAAGTAGAAATACACACAGCTTCCCACATCGTAGGTTTGTGTGACCCTGCACGAGGTCATGAAGTGCTGGATACCCAGGGCTGTGGAGACAGAGACGACATTCGTGATACTCGCCTTTACACTGCTCAGTGTTGGAGACAGACACAACATTCATGATACTCACCCTTACACTGCTCAGCAATGCAGTGTTTAACATTCCTACACAGAGACAATGTTCTGTCCCAAGGAACTGATGTCTCAAATGACTCGGCCACAATGTTATGTTCAAGACCCAGGTCCTACAACCAAACAAAGATGAGTTCAACCCAGTCTAGGGGGAAGAATATGACACACACGTTCTACGATGACAATAAACATGGAACCTACTCTGATGTAAGCAATGACAAACGTAAGCATGTAGCCTCGCTCGCCATTCTTCTCGCCAGCCGGAATCCCTCCAAATTTGACCACTATCTCATATATCTTGTTCTCTTGAGCGGCGACTTGTTTGTGATCACCTGGACAATTGTTAAATGTGTGAGTGGTTATGAGAACAAGACAGACAGACACAAGCAGTCTTTAAACAGCAGAGTTGCCATACCCACCTTCAAACAGCAGGGTTGCCACACACATGGTATCCACGTCAAACTTCTTGATGGTGGTAATGTAGAACTTCTTTAGTCCATCCAACATGAGACCCATATAGCTCGGCACGGGCCGCAACGCTTGTCCAAACTTGAACTGCTCATTGTCCATCAGACGTATGGAGGCTGGCTGGCATCTCTGGGGACAAACAGGTTCATTATGCACCAGTCTTGCCATCTCGCTCATGTACAACACTGGACTAAAGGATGAGGCCTTACCTGTCTCGCCATCTCGCTCATGTACAACACTGGACAAAGGATGAGGCCTTACCTGTCTCGCTCATGTACAACACTGGACAAAGGATGAGGCCTTACCTGTCTCGCTATCTCGCTCATGTACAGCACTGGCCTAAAGGATGAGGCCTTACCTGTCTCGCTATCTCCCTCATACACAAGACTCCACTCTCAAAGTTTGGAAACACAATTGATCCATATTTTTTGCAGGAAGGCAGTGGGCGAACCTTCAATATCACTTCTGTTATAACACCCAGTGTCCCTGAAACACAACACCTAAATGTTTACACTTGGTAGCTGTTATAGAGAGGATTGTGTTGGCAGCTCAGTGATGTTCACACAAACTCGTGTGATTGGTTGATGTACCTTCAGATCCCAGCACGATATGGTTGAAGTCCGGGCCACACGAGATACGAGGTCCACGGCATTGTTTCTGGAGTACACCTGTCGGAGTGACCATGCGTACATTCACCAACAGATCTTCAATGTTGCCATAAACATTCTTCTTCATGCCTGACGCTCGTGTGGCTACCCAGCCTCCCAGGCTGCCAACACGACAGAAACACACGTGTGTCATTCTGAGATAGCAGTGGAAGCAAGGGTGACATGTAGTGAGGATGTTGGCGTACATTAGATAGTAGAGGAAGCAAGGGTGACATGTAGTGAGGATGTTGGAGTACATTAGATAGTAGAGGAAGCAAGGGTGACATGTAGTGAGGATGTTGGAGTACATTAGATAGTATAGATAGTATTGGAAGCAAGGGTGACATGTAGTGAGGATGTTGGAGTACATTAGATAGTATTGGAAGCAAGGGTGACATGTAGTGAGGATGTTGGAGTACATTAGATAGTAGAGGAAGCAAGGGTGACATGTAGTGAAGGATGTTGGAGTACATTAGATAGTAGAGGAAGCAAGGGTGACATGTAGTGAGGATGTTGGAGTACATTAGATAGTATAGATAGTATTGGAAGCAAGGGTGACATGTAGTGAGGATGTTGGAGTACATTAGATAGTATTGGAAGCAAGGGTGACATGTAGTGAGGATGTTGGAGTACATTAGATAGTAGAGGAAGCAAGGGTGACATGTAGTGAGGATGTTGGAGTACATTAGATAGTAGAGGAAGCAAGGGTGACATGTATTGAGGATGTTGGAGTACATTAGATAGTAGAGGAAGCAAGGGTGACATGTAGTGAGGATGTTGGAGTACATTAGATAGTAGAGGAAGCAAGGGTGACATGTAATGAGGATGTTGGAGTACATTAGATAGTAGAGGAAGCAAGGGTGACATGTACTTTGCAGCTGTAAAATTTACCGCTCCTTGGTCTTATGTTTCATAAGGTGGTGTGCAATAACATATAGTGTACCGGTAGTGTGGTCCATAGCACACTATCACTTCACCTTTCAACCTGTGATGACACAAGCAAACCCACTCTAGTGTCCACACAGCACCCACTTAGCCAAGTTCTTGCATATGGCCCATAAAGATCCTTCAATACATGTAAAACCATATTTTATGAAAAGTCACATGGTGACAATAATTTCCTTCAACAATTGCGTATGATATGAAACATTTAATTCTTAAAGCCGTCAAAATGACCATTTTGGCCTTTCAAGTGTCAATGCCAGTACATACTTTATAAAACTAATTAGATTCTTACGTCTGTATTCCCCTGGATAACTTGAATTACAACCCTTGTTCTAAGTCTTTGTTCCACGACGATCTAACCCAGTTAGTAGCGTAGATCCTCTGGCATTCTCCACATGAATTAGTTTGTATAGCAAAGTGTTAATAATGACTAAATTAATCTTGGAGCAAAATTCAACCAACCTGTTAACTCCCTCAGCCCCTTCTCCAAACCCCAAATTTCAATCCCTCAACAAAATATATTTCTCCATTCCTTTCACTCTTTCAATTATTTCTTCTGTATTTTTGTAAATAGCTTAATATTTTTTTTCTTTCATAAGCTGATATACCCGCACTGATACATGGTCTGTGAGTCTTGATCATAACACTTCTCTTATATCGCCAGTAATTAGCAACAATCCTTCTGAAGTTTACACCTTCTCCTTTCTAGCTTCGAGTTTTCCAATTTCCCTGCCTCTAGTCCAAGTTTCGACATTAATTATTTGTACTTTACTTTTCTTATTGAAGAATAGTCATGAGAGCTGCTTCATCGCTGAAATATGAACGTGTGACGATTGTTTTATGAGAAATTAGTGTTCTGGGGAAGATAATGTTGTTACTTTCGACAACGCTAACGATAGTTTGTTAATTTTACTCGCACCTCTGGTGGTTACTCTACTCAAGGTCCACCATCTCCCTAGGGGATCATTTGCCCAACACTCAGCAATGAGTCGCTGGCTGTAAGGTCTACTACAGTACTGTAGCAGTCCAACCTGGACAGACAAATGGCTCTTCATTGTATAAACAATAATAAATGTACGTGGTTCAAGAATTTGAGTATAATAGTTTCTCAGTGAGAGGTAGAATATGTTAATGATTCCATTCCAAGAATTATTGTTATGCTGTAGATTTAGGGTTCAGGGGAACATTTCCCTTGAAGGCTTGTCAAATTCCAGGGCCAGAGATTAAACTGGTGGAAAACCTTTCTTCATGTGTGTTACAGTTTAATAAAAAAAAAATTTAAACTTTGTAATATTTTTTATTAGATTAAATTAAGTGAAAAATGACATGTGAACACAGGAATTGATCCTGGGAGGCTTGGCTCAGCGCGCCAATGTTGTAGCACTGAGCTACCCAGGGTCATTCATCGCTCACCTTGAGAACTCGTAGGAGTCTGGCTCATGTCCCGTGGTCAGTCCCTGCTCCTGTAATTGCCGCTCCAGATCTTGGCCCACTATCCCAGACTCGCAACAAGCCACCAGGTTCTCCTTATCCACCCACAGGATGCGGTTCTGACACAAACACATCCTTCAGCCATGAGGGAGGAATTAGCTGCTCACTTGACAAAATACAGCGCTAAAACTGCTTGCGCACATTCTGGTCACAGCAAGTTATTGTACAACAAAGACAGTATGAACATAAGGATTGTTACCATCTGGGAGGTATCCAGCGAGAGGATGGTCCTGGGATCATTGCTCGGACAGCTCACAGCTCCAGACACACTAGTGCCACCTCCAAACGGTATAAGCACAACATCGTGTGTGTGCGCTAATTGCACTAACTTGACAACATCGTCATGACAACCTGCAATATAATATTAACTAGATCAATTGAACAAGGACCTCCATTAACAGTGAACAAGGTCCGGAATTCATGTCATGCTCACCTGGCCACACCACAAGGTCCGGGATGCGCGGGAAACGTCCCTCACGCAACATGAACATGTCATTGAGGGTGTGTCCATGCGCACGCACCAGTCGATCGACCCCTGAGAGAGAGTGAGGTAGTCCCAAGGCTTCAAGGGCAGATAAAAACCCTGCACACAAGAAGGAACTATAGGTCTACCTTGATAATTTCAAAACAATCCGCCATATTGTTATAATTCAAGTAAGGTTACAGTTTTCTCTTTTCAAATTTTAAAAGAATGGGTGACTATTTATGGATTCTTTCTGTTTTAATTTTGTACACCTGTAATTATAAAGTTTAAAGATTATTGTGTCTACTAGGCATTACTTGACACAGCATCAGAACAAAATGGGTTTGATTCTGTTCACATTCTTTTTTATTTGTATTTAATTTAAAAAAAATTGTTGCTATTTTTACTTCAAGCTGTTATGTCAATTTTATTCCTTTTATTTGATAGGGCTGTTCAATTTAGTCAATAGCTGGGATTCCAATGTTTCATTTTGGCAAGTTTTTAGAGTGTGGTTTATATATGACATGGGGCAAGGGTGTTTTATCCCTCGCACTGGATTTTGTTTGTTTTGGTTTAGTCCTCCAAGCTCTTATTCAATAGATTTAATTGCTTTTAACTGGTTTCACCTCACAAATTAGAGGGGCTATTTTTGTTGTAAAGAGTTAATATGAAAAATTAAAATATTTAAAAATTGACTATGACTCTGTTGTTTGGATATTTAATGGTTTTGAAGGTTAAAAAATAATTAAAATATACACCTGTTTAAAATAAACATATCCACCTTTTGTAAATAAAAACAGGCAATACATACATATTTGATCATTAATTCTTATGAACAATAAACATGAACATAGAAATTATTAAAGTTTAATTTGTTTTTATAACAACACCACAACTGTCGTAATAGGTAACTTACAATCTATTGGTTCAAACTGAGCTAATCAAAAACTTCGTAACAAATCTAGTGTTTCGACATAAAAATAGTATTGTAAAACACAACCAACAGTTAGACTTTACAAACAATTAATTTACGAGGACTTTAACGTGACATTGTAAGATTTGACTTAACTCTTCATTGTAGCCATATCAATACAATTGTACAAGTAGGGATGTAGTCAGTAGCAGGCCCAATAGTAGAGGTGTAGTTAGTAGCAGGCCCAATAGTAGAGGTGTAGTCAGTAGCAGGCCCAATAGTAAGAGGTGTAGTCAGTAGCAGGCCGTCCTCTTTTTGTTATATTTGACTTCAGATGTCACATTTTGCAAAATTAAATTAATATGAATTTTAGGCCTGGTTTCAAATTAGAATCCAAGTTATCACAAACAATATTTCTCTCGTTTGATTTACTCATCGAGGCCTTTCTAGCGTTCATTTTAGCTGTAAGCTGCTTAAAAGAAGTTTGATCTGTTAAAGTAGGCACTAGTTTGTTTAAATTTTCGTCTATCAAAACAGATCTATATTTTGAGTTAGTAAATTAAGTGTAGAATATAATGCCTCACAATAATAGGTTGTTCCAAAAATGTAGCACATTCCTTTACTTTGGGATATATTTGTTCCGGGACATGCGTCAAAAACTCGGTAACAAGCACTTTATTTTACTTGTTTAACTCCTTCATCATTTTGAAGTTCCAGTAGCTGAAAATCTACTATTGCTGAGTCCGTCACAATTTACTTTGAAATAGGACAACCACTCTCCATTACGTTAGCGAGAAAAGGATTCTCCAAGAAAGCAAATGATGGCTTGAGTGCTCAAAGATCGCAGAATCGATCAGTGAGTTCTTGAAAAACCATTTAATTTGCAAATATAGGCTTCTGTTACCAGTTCTACGAGTTCTTCTTTAATATCACAGCCACAAGTTGTATTATTTAATGCTATCAAGTCTAATAACTCTTCTTTCACGTCCATGTTGTGTGATAAAAAGTGGACAAATATAGCTAGTTGTGGTTTGATTGATCCAAATACTGACTCAATACAACGCAGTTCATCAAATTACCTTGTAAGTTTATTTACAATATCAACACTGATAGCAGAAATTCTCTTGTATGCTTGGAGAAAGGCATTTGTTCAGTTTTTTACCATCCAGATTTAAAACAAACTATGTGTGCAATACGACGACAGGTTGGCTGGCTGGAAGTGGTCTCGGTCCTTAAATATGAGGAAGAACAACGAACAGCATCTGAGTGTAACTGTTGTTGGTGGTTGGTGGTGTGCCGTGCACGACCTTGAACAGTCTATTGTGGCTCCTTAAGGGTGTGCACACATACACATACACATATAGTATACAGTAGTATAATATTAACCTGGTTCCAGCCTAGGTCCTGGCAAGTCCTCAGATCTTGGCAGTGGCTCTGAGACATTCTTAGTAGAGAGATCAAGATCGAATACATCTTTGACCCACTGAGTGAAGTAGATCAGAGGTAAGTTACCGATAGGATATCTGTAAGATACAGAACATACACAGCTAGTTCACTGACAGGATATCTGTAAGATACAGAACATACACAGCTAGTTCACTGACAGGATATCTGTAAGATACAGAACATACACAGCTAGTTCATTGAGAGGATATCTGTAAGGTACAGAACATACACAACTAGTTCATTGAGAGGATATCTGTAAGATACAGAACATAGACAACTAGTTCAATGAGAGGATATCTGTAAGATACAGAACATAGACAACTAGTTCAATGAGAGGATATCTGTGGATACAGAAGCTAGTCCTGATAATGTGATATAAGGTATGGCTGGTTATTGAGCCAACTTCACCAACAATGTGCTAAGGACACCCTTTTAAATTACAAAAAACATTGTGTTTTCTGTCAGTATGGATAACAGATTGGTAATAGTTTATTTTTATTAAAAGTGACAACTTCAGATTACCTCACTTGACACTAACTTTTGTAACATTCTATACGTTCCATCGAGCCAATAAATTAGTGTTAAGTGTGTGGTTAAACAAGTTGTGTGTGAACAGCAGTGACCTTGGTCAAAAGTAGCATTGGTCACTAATGTATTCATGTTTACGTTGGACAAGGTTAAAACATGTTTGAAGACTGAACAAACAATATTCAAACAATATTCGTAGAATAGAAGGGGCGACATTTGTTTACTTTTGAAACAAGGAGCCCACATCACTGGGTCTTTCCTTCACACCCCAGATAATCAAGAGTCTCTCTTCTTAAATCAAACTTTAATTATTTACAGAATTAATAATTAGAGGTGTGAGGAAGCTTATAAATGTCAAAGTCAAAGGTGAAATCATCTTCACTTCAAAAGCCCTCACAGCCTTTGCGTCTTCAAAACAGTTTAAAAGGAACAATAAATGCAGTACAATATGAAGAAAATTGAAATATCTTCACTAAATTTAAAATTTATTTAAATGAACAGTGTTTCCATGAGATTTACTAGTTCTTTGTTGGAAAATATACAGATAAAAATACATTATGGCAGGATATAGAGATAAAAAAAACACGTAAAACTATTCAAGTGGCAGAAAAATAAGTGAGAAGATTGTACATAATTACATGACGTACAGAAAATAGAGTATGGGGGCTTGGTGTAGTCAATATAATTACTATAATTTATTTAATAGACCCTACTCCATGTCATACAATTACTAGATAAAAAAATAATTTTTGTAATTATAAAGTTTTAAGATTATTGTGTCTACTATTAGGCATTACTTAATACCGCATGAGATTACCATGATAACAGCCTGGGTTTGATTCTGCCCACATCCTTTTTTATTTTTACTTAATTTTTTTTAAGAAATTGCTGCCATTTTTCTTTTCAGCTGTGGTCTCCAACCTGGAAACCAGAATGTTTGTTTATGTTTCTGCTTCTCCTTCCCAGCTTCAACATCCTTTCATCTAAACCAAGTGTAACTGTCTAGTCCTTTTTGACAACACAAACTAGGGGATTTACAAAAGAAGTGTTGCCACACTCGATCACCCCCCACTCCTCCATTAACTTAATTTGAGGGTCAACTTGGTCTTTAACAGATCATAGAATTGGATAAATTTTTTAAACAAAAGGTGTTTTGTCATTGACATGTGTGCGTGCAGTGTAAACAGAAGTGAGCCCAGGCTTGTCTGAAAAAACTTCCCTGTATTGAATAAGTTAAAGAAAAAGTCTCTCCTGATCCTTCAGGGATAGGGAACTCGACTGCTGGACAAAAACCCAAATACTATCGTCAGAGGGATGCTGGAGCAGTGGGGAGTCCCAGACATTTATCACCCAAAACTAGGCGTTTACTGGATAATGTGGTTGGCACTTAAAGAATCCATACCAAACAATATAGGCTTTAATAACTGAGGAATGACAAGAGAGTTAGCCAACATAACCTCAGCCAGAAACTTCACGGACACCTTCTTGGACCGCCACTTGGTAGCACCCACGATGGTCAGCTGTGGAACAAGTAAACAAGGAAACTTTCTGTGTAGCAACTCCACTAACTCCGCTGATATATCACTCACCGCGGCACCTGTGTCAAACCAACAAGAAACAGATTGACCTTCCACTTCCACAACAAACTCAGGATAATAAGTTCCGGGGGGACTGGCAACAAACTTTCACCAAGATTATCAAAAATGCCAAACATAGTTAAAACTGGGTAATTTGCAACCAACTTGTGTGCTGAGAGAGTCGCCTTGGGAGGATTCATATTCACAAACTACTCTGAGTTTAAAGACCAGTGGTTTCAAGTGGCTGATTCCCAGGAGACATTAGTTCTTAGAAACTGTACAAAGGCTTCCCTGTCTCTATCTCTAGGGTCCTGCCTACCTCCCTGTCTATCTCTAGGGTCCTGTCTACATCCCTGTCTATCTCTAGGGTCCTGCCTACCTCCCTGTCTATCTCTAGGGTCCTGCTTACCTCCCTGTCTATCTCTAGGGTCCTGCTTACCTCCCTGTCTATCTCTAGGGTCCTGCCTACCTCCCTGTCTATCTCTAGGGTCCTGCTTACCTCCCTGTCTATCTCTAGGGTCCTGCCTACCTCCCTGTCTCTATCTCTAGGGTCCTGCCTACCTCCTGGCCCAGGTCTACCCCAACCTTCTCGGTATCTAAAAGACTCCGCTGGGCTTGGAATCTCCATACTCCTGTCATGTCCACCTCATCAAGTCTCTTGAGGATTTTCCTCAGCTCTTCTACTGACAACGTCCTTTTTGTAATGAGGTTACGGTGGACCTCAACAGGATATTGGCTGATGGCCATGGCAGTTACCTCCTCCTCCGTCAAAGGGGGATATAAAAATCTGGCTTTGTCCACTAACTGGGCTAAATGCCTCTCTAACGGCCCCCCAGGACTTCCTCTACACTTCTGATATAACTTAACCCTAGCATTAGCCTGTATTTGGGGTCCCTGAAACTCTGTTAGAAATGCATCCTCAAATTTTGAAAAATTTTCTAAGTTCTCCTCATTCATGAGGAGCCAGTTTCTACTCATACCCCCAACTTCTCAGCCTCTGTGACCCTGGATGACTCAAATAGTGCCCTGAGTTTTTTTAAGTGCCGCCTAGGGTGTTAGTTCCCCTTACCCTCATAACTCTCTGTAATCCTTCCCCCCATCCCGGATATGAATACAGGTGGGCCGAAAGGAGCACCCTTCAACTCATCAATGGCTTTACGTTTGTCCTAAACCCGTTTTTCCAATCCTAACTGATCTGCCCTTAAAGTGTCCCAACCTTACTCAAAAATCGATTTGGCCTCATTCCACTTAACCTGTCCATTTCCATCGTTCATACTCTCTACCTTCTGAACCCTTTCCTCCACTTCTGACAAGTCCTTCTCTATTCTGTCCTGCCATTTCCATAGTTCATACTCTCTACCTTCTGAAACCTTTCCTCCACTTCTGACAAGTCCTTCTCCATTCTGTCCTGCCATTTCCATCGTTCATACTCTCTACCTTCTGAACCCTTTCCTCACACTTCTGACAAGTCCTTCTCTATCCTGTCCTGCCTATTCCAAATTTGGCCTACCTCTGGCTCTAATACTTGAGACACTTTACTTTAGAGGCTCAAAATGCTTTAGGTGTGTTGGTCAACTCTAACTTCAACCACTTAACGAGCATCCTTCACCTGAATAACTTCAAGCTTGTGGGCCTCCACTTCCCCAATCACCTTCAGTAAACCCATTCCATGGTCAATGACCCTAACATATAAATGATGAACCTGTGATTCTACTTTGAGGTCCAGATCTGTGACCAAACTGGTGAATTCACCCACAATGGTGGACAATTTAAACTCTAAGCTAGACATTTTAGCATCCATGGTGGCCAACTTAGTGTCCATGTTAGCGTTGTGCGCTAGCTGCCAAAAGAAGTTGTTGGATCATGTCTATAAAATTAGGTTGAACCTCACCCATCTCCATTATATTGGACAACACAATATATTCTACCTCCAAATTTTCAGCTAACACCTCCAGTGAACAGGTTGGTATTTCATCCTCGTTATTTAACTCGAGTTCCAATAAGGGTTCATCACACAAAACCCCACTAGAAGGTTCACCCACATCACAAAATACCAAACAGTTTGGCTCTAGGTCTGAAGAGCTGTTTCTATCCTTAAGACTCCATATTTAAAACTATGCCCTACCAAAGTTGTAAGCAAAAAATACAAATAAAAGCCTAGCTAACCAGCGCATATTACCATCCAAAATAGAAAATACTTTCATTAATATCATTAAACAAAAACAACCCTGACGAAACAACATGCCGGCACATGTTACCAACCTCGAGATATAAAATGTTAGTAAAAATTGATTGAAATTATATTTGAAATTTACTTAATGTTTCAATCCAAAATGAAAAAAAAAACAACCAAAACAATAATGATATCACGAAAAAAAAGAAAATATAGAAATATTATTAAACAGAATTTAAAAAAATAGCAATATGGTTTGATGAGTGATTACTCCAAGGTCAGCTGTTCCACTCCATTCAATCAGCTGTTTATTCTGGTAGCGCATGTGCGTTGGTCCATTCGTTCCTATTGTTCCTCACAGCATATGCTCCACTGGTGATGCGCTGTTGATGTGGCTAGTCCTCCATCCAATATTGGCCCCACGTTGGGCGCCATTTCTAACCAGTCGGATAGCGAACCATCGGCCCCACTGTTGGGTGACATTTCTAAACAGTAGAACTTCTTCAGTCTTCTCCTTTGCATCTTCTTCTTTAGATATTGTCCGCGGCAGCCAGTGGGTTCAGTAGAGCTTCTCGGGGTTAATTAAATAATGGTGGGGGTGGAGAACTTATTCGATTAAGGAAATTGAAATTTATGATGTTGATTCTGAAGTTTTATTTAAGAGAAAAGTTAATAGACTGTTACATTTTAAACCACTAATTACATGATGAAAAGAAAAAAATAATTAGTACTTGAAGATAGATATAATATAGTTATATTTGTGGTAAATCAGCCATAAGGTGGTCTCCCTTTTTATCCACCCTTCTCTCAACATCCCAAAGACAACATGTGAAGAACGACTATTCGTACCTCTTAAAATACGTCTTATTATCGCGCGAGCTAACCGGCAAGTGTCCCGCTGCTAACACTTCCCTTCCACATAGTTTCAAACACAGACGCTAAAATCTGATGTGCTGATTGGCTAGCTGTTCGCACCAAACCTCCCATTTCCACTATGAAGCCACAGGTGCATCTCACAGCTTCCAGGTACAGATAAAATAAACCAGTGATGTTTAAAATGAAAGGTAAAAGTAATAAATTTAAATGACGCTAATATTCCAACAAATACTTTACAAGAATGAAAACTACTACATTTAAAAGTTAAGGGCTTAAAAATGAAGTTAATGAATTGAAATTTAAAACATATATTGCTTACAAATTTGGTTATGATTTGGACAAGTTATAATTAACATTAAACCCCACACTTTCTTATAATTAAACATATGATAGTAATATAAAGATTAAATTAGGCCTAGAAAAGAATAATACATTAAAGATTCTGAAGGATATTTATTAAAATAGGCCTAAACGATTGGAAAACAATGTACTATAAGTTTAGTTCTTTCAATATCTTGATAGTGTTAACATGATTTATAATAAACTAAAGGGGGGATTTTGTAAAATGATATATATACTGTTATTAAATGTCTTTGAATATTATAAATACTGGGCACTTGCGAGCCTATTACATCCATAGTGAATTTAGGTGTTTTCAGAACGGTATTAACTTAGCAAAATAAACAATGGCAAACAAATATATGTAAATAAAATGGTGGAGAGCTAAGGGCCTAAAACCTCGACCACTTTGCAACACATATATTATATACAACCTAGGTGCTTTCCACAAGACACAAGATCACACATATTAGAGATACAACCTAGGTGCTTGCCACAAGACACAAGATCACACATATTATAGATACAACCTAGGTGCTTGCCACAAGACACAAGATCACACATATTAGAGATACAACCTAGGTGCTTGCCACAAGACACAAGATCACACATATTAGAGATACAACCTAGGTGCTTGCCACAAAACACAAGATCACACATATTAGAGATACAACCTAGGTGCTTGCCACAGGACACAAGATCACACATATTATAGATACAACCTAGGTGCTTGCCACAGGACACAAGAGGACAGGAATTGTGTGAACATCTGACAAAGCTTCGTGAGAAAGTTCACTAGAGCATCTTATGAGTTTCTTTAGAAGATATTTAGACCATATTTTCATTAGCATAACATGGTTATCCACACATTTAATTATAATTTAAAATAAAGTTTTTTACATAGTTCATTAAATACTTCTATGAAAGTGTAATTTGTCATTAGGCCTATAAGAGACTTTGCCTTTAAATGAGAGGTAAGCCTAGTATTTTCTCTTATAATTTATAACAAGTCTATTGCAGATTAAATGCACATTTTGTACTCACCTGTCCCCTGTAAAGTGGAGCATGCCATCCTTGACGACAAACTGAGAGTCCTTGTAACCCCAACCATTCCATTTCAATAACTCTATTCTGAAACAATCGACACAAACAAGAGGTATGGGTAGATCTCTAACCTCTCTGACATAACAGTACAAACTTTCAGGAGACATATATCATCATTTTATTTCAAATATATAAACCTAAGCTGAATTTATTGATTATAATAAAGACTTGTTGGCCTACTCAACGTGTTTACATTCCACCAGGAAACATTATTATTGCACGTGTGTTATTAATTTTATATCACCATGTTTAAATATGTTTTAATGCATTAACATTTTTAAAAAAACATGGCTAAAATAATACTAAACACAATAAAATATATTTGATATTAAGCAGAGCCAACTTAAAAAAATTATATAACACTAAAATAGGTACCTGTATAAATATTTTATAGTTATAATTTAAGTCTAGCATATTTGTTTGCACAGTCTATTATGAAATACAACCCAACCTAGCAAACCTTATATTCCCTCAATTAAAGGGTAACATCGAGTGTGATGTCTTTTCTTCAAAGTTGTCTCAGGTGTATTGGGCTCATATGGAAGGAAGTGTTCACTAGTTAGGTAATTAATACAAGAAATCAATAATTATAATAATATAACGTCAAGTAAATCTGTGTTTGTTGTGATTATGAATGCTGTCTGAGGTGTTTTACAAATGTGGGTGTATATTTGCCTTACCCCACAAGTTAATATCTGTATTGCGTATTCTCTAAATTGAAAAATGACACCTGTACACGGGAATCAAACCTGTATCCAGGTGTCATTTTTAAATTTAGAGAATATACTTAATGCAGCTATAGTAATTAACAAATATAATAGCTTGGCTATTTAATACTTCATGTATTGCACAGGCCTAAATGTAATTTATTCTTTTAAACGGTGACTTTGGCTTAAATTTACGTTCAGTTCCCTGTATTGTTGGTAAAGTTTGGATCATTGTTGATAAGTTTTATAGGCCTACTCTTTAAATTCAAAACAATGTATTTTGCAACTACCATTTCATAACTTACCTGTTTTTTGGAATAACACTTTGGACGTTCTTTCCTTGGCTCTGCTTGCTATCTGGATTATCACTATTGATCACCCCAAAACATGAGTCAGGGCCGGACTTTACCGAGTTACAATTATTTACTTTTGTTAATGACACCTGAGCTTTAGAGTCTCTACTAGTAATGTTATTTTCTTCACAAGAAATATCTTGCAGTTTGCTATCACCAGTCATTGGAAATGTTTAGCTTAACTTTGACAAAGGCAGCTCGACAAACTACTCAAATCAAGAAGATTTACAACTCGTGTATCATTATTATGTACTATGTAGTATTTACTTTGCGAGCCTATCCCATTGCCTTTCCTTTTAGTTTAAACACTTCTTTATCTACGGTTTAAACCATGGATCAAATACCAAAGAAAAATATTATGAAAACTATGTGTAAAATTTTGTGTTTGATCCTATTCCCAGTAGAGTTCGTTAAAATAGGCAATTCTATGCGTTAATATTCTAGTTTAGGTTGGTACCACTGTTAAATGTGAAATTTTTTTTTAGTTCTGTGTCTATGCCTATAAGCTTGTGTAACTGTAACAGAATGCTTATTAACTTGTGTACTAACAATTGATTCATGTTCTTACTTCTTAGTTATTATTAATATAATCTGTGTTGTTATCAAACACTTCACTAACATGAATTTCCTATCTGAAGTTTTGGAAAGTGCAGGTGTGTTAAATTTAGAAGAATTTATAACGGATAGATTGTTAGCACTAAATTTGTAAGCTTAATATCAGGTGTTTTGATAAAGTTTCCTGATTGTAGATGTGCCACACTTCTAAAGCTAGGATGACCAAACGTCCCAGATTTTTCACAAGTATTCCCGGCGCGCCGAAAAATAGTTTCGAGACGCTCGATTGTCTCGGATCCTACAAGTCCTGTACAGTTATATTATTATTAGTACCGCGTCTTACTACCCGTTCGGGTTATACGCACTTACGCTAATGTGAAATGGTAGGGTGATTGTGAGATGAAATGAAGGACCTACAGTTTAACGTGGGATCCGAACCACGGTGGAGGCCTGGCATTCCTCACATTCACAAGTTGTGATTAATACACGTCTTGTCAGAGGTGAAGGAAGGGTTTAGCAATCAGATAAATCCGTGCCAGGACTGAGGATTGAGCCCCAGACTCCAGCACAGAAGTCCGACACCTTACCCCTAGACCGCCAGGTCACCTGTACAGTTATAAAATGGAATGTACAGAATTTAACAACTAGCCGACCAGGCCTACGTCACAAAAAACAAAGACATGCTAAAGAATCCTTGAAGCAGTGAAAAATACCTCCATCCCAGGGAACACATCTTTTACCACAACATCCACAGCAATGGGAAGTGTGTTTATAATTAATTATTTATGTATCGCTATTCACTATTGTGTTATTGTGATTGATATCGATTACAACTAATGTTAATCAAGTACTGTAATTATTTTGTATTTCCCTGTATAACATTTTTAACTGTTACTAAACCAATTTTGTAGCGAATTGTTAAGAATTTTTTGTCCTGAATATATTATATTATGCTGTATTTAGGTCTAAGCTAGGACTGATAAATTTTTGATGAACCAAAAATAACTAAAAAATGTAAAAAAAAGTTAATATATTCACTCTCAAGGGTCAATATAAACCCTCCAAAAATCCGATCATTAGGTCATAATACCAAAATAATTTCCCGGACTCCCCAGTGTCCTGGATTTCTTCAATCACAATTTGGTCACCCCATCCTATAGTATACATGTAGATGTTTTTATTGTTTTGAAAATTAGACTTGGTTGCCCCTAGAAGCTATTTGGAGTGCTCTTCTTTATTTGTGGGGGAATGATACGTTTCTTAGGACAGTTAAAATATTTTTTGGGGGTCTCATTTAACAACACAACTTGATAAAGAAAGTAAATGATAACTGCCATAAGAAGTGAACTATTCCCATCTATTATCAAAGTAGACTGCTTAGTGTTTGGGAATGTTACCGTTGTGGAGTGGGGCAACCATTGGATGTATAGGCTAGTTCTTGTATCGACGAGCTATTAAACTCACAGAAATAGTGTTCTAAGTAAATACAGTACCTGAAAAATAAATCACAAAAACTGTAGATACATTAACATTTAACATTACAACTATGGGTTTTAATGGATCAGACAGCAATTAATTAGTTCCCTCACCCAATGGGGCACCAATCAGGGGGGAGGAAGCGTTATGGGGCTCAAAACCCCCTACATCCAAACCAGAAAATAAAGAACAGGAAGAACACCTTTTTAAAGAACGGACAAAATGTTAATGGATTCTCTAAAACATCCTTTTATTTTTAAAAGCTGTAACGTTTAATAAAGTTCAAAGTTGTGTAAACTCTGTTTATTTAGAGCGCCTACGCCTACCAGCCAATCGTCACAAAACTTCCACACGCTTTCCTGTGTTGGCTTCTGGATCTTCCGAGAGAACTCTTGGTCTTCTAACAAACCAACGGTCGCTTTGTCATTGAACTGTACAAGGACTAGTTGAGATTGTGAATGTTACTGTTGCTTAGGTCAGGTGTCGCCACAGTCGTATATTCACTAAGTTGCACCTCAGGGACAATTCCCGGAATAATGGCAACACTAACCACATGTATATATAATTGTGGATAGTCTGTTCTCCAGATAGAATCCTACTGCTAATGTAGGCCTACTATATATACAGTCGCTGTATTTCTTTTATCGTCAATATGGCGCCAAGTGCCAATGTCCACCTTGCGCGTGAGTCGCACTAAGCCACCCAATGTCGTCCTGTTATGTTCCAGTTTGGTTTCGGTGTTTGCCCCACATGCACCATGGGCTGTCTCCAAGGTATAGGTTGTTCCACTGAACAATTGCTGTTCTCTGAGATTGCGAGTGAACGTGAACTGAGTTGAGTCTTGGGCATGCCATGATCGAAGGTCTAATACCATACTGATGGTAATTTTCGAGCCTCCCTTAAATTTAGGATAGAAGCTGGTGACGCAACTCTCAAACAACACCTTGAGAATTCATCAATTGTTTCAAAATACACAAGTCATCTTAATCAAAATGAGATACTTCATATCTGTGGTCAAATCAGAACAAAAATTGAAAATAATGTAAATAAAGCAAAGTGTTTCTCTGTACTTGCGGACGAAACCACTGACATCGCTAGTATAGAACAAATGAGTGTGTTTAAGATATGTTGATGAAGAAATTGATCAGGTTCGACAAGTTTTTCTTTAATTCGTACCAGTTACAGTCATGACAGCTACTACCATTATCAGAACAAAATGGAGCCCACATTGAGAAAATGGTAGGACAGGGATATGATGCGGCTGCAACTATGAGTGGTAATATTCGCGGGGTTCAAGTATGTGTTAAAAACAAATGCCCTGTGGCTCTTTATGAACATTGCAGTGCCCGATGTCTCAACCTTGTACTTTCTGACTCGTCAATAACTGTGCCAGTCAGAAATTGTATTGGAGCATTACATACAGTGGATATTCAAAATTCTATGTTAGAAGACTGCATTGGGCAAGATTCACCTACTTCAAAACTAATCTTTCTCTTTTCTCTGTGCGAAACCAGATAGGCTAGTAAACAAGAGACAGTTATGAGATTCAAAGAAGTATATAAGTCAGTAGTTAATGCACTGAAAAAACTTCAGTCTTCAGGAAATCTAGAAACTTCAAGTTTGGCACATCAGTTATTAGATTGCAGGGCAGTTTATAATATGCCTCATTGTAATGGATTATTTATTCTCTTTTACACTGCAATTGTCAAAGGCACTTCAATATTTGTGAAGCCTGCTCTCGTGTTAATAGAGTTTTGGAAGTTTAAGAACTGCAACACAGTAATTCTGAAGAAAAATTTAGACCCTATGAAACAGCATTAATACTGGCGTCAAATGTTAGCGGCACTATCACAATGCCCAGATCAACTGCACATCAGGTTCAAAGAGAGAATGTTCCACCTTCAGGACCAGAGGAATGCAACAGGAGGGCAATATTTATATCATTTTAGACAATTTAATAGTGAAATTAATGGAACTCACAACCAGCTTCTCTCAAACATACAAAAGGTGCTCTTTAAACATCTTGCAGATGATGAAGGTGGCCAAAACTTGCAAATAAGTGTAGATTTCTATAGCGAAGTTTTTCCACATCGTGACATGTTGTTCGCTGAATTTAAACTATGTAAGAAGAAGTGGAACAGGGTTTAATCTGAAAGACAGGCCAAGCACCGCAATAGAAGCATTTTCACACTGTATTGAAATATTTGATCCAAATGTGATATTGGCGACTCTTCCCATCTCTACCGCTCCACCTGAAAGTTCATTATATTGAAAAGCTACCTGTGTAACACCACGGCACAAGGTCGCCTTACCAGCCTCACTGTTCATCGAGGAATCAAAGTGGAAACAGATGGCGTTATCACCAAGTTCTCAATTACTCCAAGGAGGCTGGAGTTAATCTTGTAATGATTATAAATTGGACCTTTTTTTAATTGAAGCAAACAGTGATGTTTTAGAGGCATTACATTTTTATGTATTATAGCAAAAGATTAAATATAGATATATTTATATTCTGACTTGACATTACACACACATATATTTATATATGTATATGTAAAGTCATGTGTTGTGTTTGGTATATATGCTGTTTTTAAATCAATAAAAAATAATTTTATTTTGTACACACTAAACAAAACCCCTCTCCCTCAAAAATAATTTTCAGCATACACCCATGGTGAAAAATCTCTCATCTCACTACTTCCATGTGTTTGTTGTAGCCAAGATAGAAGTTAGAGACCTCAGTGACAATAGCTCTCATCTCATTACCTCCATGTGTTTGTTGCAGCCAAGATAGAAGTTAGAGACCTCAGTGACAATATATCTCATCTCACTACCTCCATGTGTTTGTTGTAGCCAAGATAGAAGTTAGAGACCTCAGTGACAATATCTCTCATCTCATTACCTCCAACATTGCAGTGCCCGATGTCTCAACCTTGTACTTTCTGACTCGTCAATAACTGTGCCAGTCAGAAATTGTATTGGAGCATTACATACAGTGGATATTCAAAATTCTATGTTAGAAGACTGCATTGGGCAAGATTCACCTACTTCAAAACTAATCTTTCTCTTTTCTCTGTGCGAAACCAGATAGGCTAGTAAACAAGAGACAGTTATGAGATTCAAAGAAGTATATAAGTCAGTAGTTAATGCACTGAAAAAACTTCAGTCTTCAGGAAATCTAGAAACTTCAAGTTTGGCACATCAGTTATTAGATTGCAGGGCAGTTTATAATATGCCTCATTGTAATGGATTATTTATTCTCTTTTACACTGCAATTGTCAAAGGCACTTCAATATTTGTGAAGCCTGCTCTCGTGTTAATAGAGTTTTGGAAGTTTAAGAACTGCAACACAGTAATTCTGAAGAAAAATTTAGACCCTATGAAACAGCATTAATACTGGCGTCAAATGTTAGCGGCACTATCACAATGCCCAGATCAACTGCACATCAGGTTCAAAGAGAGAATGTTCCACCTTCAGGACCAGAGGAATGCAACAGGAGGGCAATATTTATATCATTTTAGACAATTTAATAGTGAAATTAATGGAACTCACAACCAGCTTCTCTCAAACATACAAAAGGTGCTCTTTAAACATCTTGCAGATGATGAAGGTGGCCAAAACTTGCAAATAAGTGTAGATTTCTATAGCGAAGTTTTTCCACATCGTGACATGTTGTTCGCTGAATTTAAACTATGTAAGAAGAAGTGGAACAGGGTTTAATCTGAAAGACAGGCCAAGCACCGCAATAGAAGCATTTTCACACTGTATTGAAATATTTGATCCAAATGTGATATTGGCGACTCTTCCCATCTCTACCGCTCCACCTGAAAGTTCATTATATTGAAAAGCTACCTGTGTAACACCACGGCACAAGGTCGCCTTACCAGCCTCACTGTTCATCGAGGAATCAAAGTGGAAACAGATGGCGTTATCACCAAGTTCTCAATTACTCCAAGGAGGCTGGAGTTAATCTTGTAATGATTATAAATTGGACCTTTTTTTAATTGAAGCAAACAGTGATGTTTTAGAGGCATTACATTTTTATGTATTATAGCAAAAGATTAAATATAGATATATTTATATTCTGACTTGACATTACACACACATATATTTATATATGTATATGTAAAGTCATGTGTTGTGTTTGGTATATATGCTGTTTTTAAATCAATAAAAAATAATTTTATTTTGTACACACTAAACAAAACCCCTCTCCCTCAAAAATAATTTTCAGCATACACCCATGGTGAAAAATCTCTCATCTCACTACTTCCATGTGTTTGTTGTAGCCAAGATAGAAGTTAGAGACCTCAGTGACAATAGCTCTCATCTCATTACCTCCATGTGTTTGTTGCAGCCAAGATAGAAGTTAGAGACCTCAGTGACAATATATCTCATCTCACTACCTCCATGTGTTTGTTGTAGCCAAGATAGAAGTTAGAGACCTCAGTGACAATATCTCTCATCTCATTACCTCCATGTGGTGTTTGTTGTAGCCAAGATAGAAGTTAGAGACCTCAGTGACAATATCTCATCTCATTACCTCCATGTGTTTGTTGTAGCCTAGATAGAAGTTAGAGACCTCAGTGACAATATCTCATCTCATTACCTCCATGTGTTTGTTGTAGCCAAGATAGAAGTTAGAGACGTCAGTGACAATATCTCTCATCTCATTACCTCCATGTGTTTGTTGCAGCCAAGATAGAAGTTAGAGACCTCAGTGACAATATCTCTCATCTCATTACCTCCATGTGTTTGTTGTAGCCAAGATAAAAGTTAGAGACCTCAGTGACAATATCTCATCTCATTACCTCCATAGTGTTTGTTGTAGCCAAGATAGAAGTTATAGACCTCAGTGACAATATCTCTCATCTCACTACCAGTCTCCAGTCACTCAAGTACGATGTGAAACAGGTTATGACACACAACTATGTGAAACTGAGTGAGATGCCGGAAGATCCAGCCAACTTTCAATCTCAGGCCGTTGAGTTGTCCAGGGAGATGGAAAGACTGGAGGAACGCATCCAAATCCAGGTAACACCAGCTCTAGTATGTGTCATCTCACTAACAACAGGCTGCAATATTGGTGTGCGACTCCAGAAGGTGTTTTTTTTAATCAATTGTTTCTCACACACATCACAAACGGGGGTAATTCTTGCGGCACAGAAACCAAATATTACATTTACTGAGGTAATCTAAGTGAAACACTGGGACTAGTGAATATGTTGAGTGTTTGTTCTAGACTTTGTTGTTGTTTGTCCTTCAGATCAAAAGTGAACTTCAGAATTCGACCGGAGAACTCCAGACACTGTCTGTGTCCTTACAGAAAGCTGCTCTCAAACTGCAGTTCATCAACCAGCTGGTGACCATCGACACACTGCTCAAGGTAAACAGGCTATCATGTTAACTACACAGTCTCTCGTGCTATGAACATGATAAGGTGAGTGTGAAGTGTGTCGTGTTTTCCGCAGAGGGCGTCGGAGGCCCACACCAACAAACAGTACCTGGATGAAGTAGGGGCGCTCAAATCTCTGTTAGAACTTCTACAACAAGCAACAAAGACAGAATCACCAGAAATATTCCGTGCTCTCTCGCTCGAGCGGGTGTATCTCTACGAGCGCTTCATGTATGATCTCATGGAAATATGGAACCGTTCTCTCAGGCAAGTCGTTGTTCATAGGCTCTTTTCCACTGTAACACTGTAACACTGCTATCACTGGACAGAGAGGAACATCACTGGGCAGTTTGTGTACAGGTGGGAAGAGATGCAGTTGGACAATGGTTGTCACCAAACAAGCCTGAAGGTGGTGGTCGATACTGACGGTGAGCTAGAACGTGTGTTTCAAGCTCTGGCCAGCATGGATCAGCTCACACTGAATCTCCACAAGTTCTCCACAAAGGTCCTGAAGTTACTTCTGGAGCCCTGTATCCTCCAGTCTGTGTCTGTCAAGTGTGTCGGCAACAAGGACACTAACACCGTGGGGATCGACGTGAAGACCACAGGTGTGTGAGTTGTGTGACTCTGTGTGAGGATAGTGGCTGGCTGTGTGACTTGTTTGAGTCTTTGTGAGGATAGTAGCTGGCTGTGTGTCTTGTCTGACTGTGTGAGGGTAATAGCTGGCTGTGTGACTGTGTGTGAGGATAGTAGCTGGCTGTGTGACTTTTCTGAGTCTTTGTGAGGATAGTAGCTGGCTGTGTGACTTGTTTGAGTCTTTGTGAGGATAGTGGCTGGCTGTGTGACTTGTGTGACTGTGTGTGAGAATAGTAGCTGGCTGTGTGACTTGTGTGACTCTGTGTGAGGATAGTGGCTGGCTGTGTGACTTGTCTGACTCTGTGTGAGGATAGTGGCTGGCTGTGTGACTTGTGTGACTGTGTGAGGATAGTAGCTGGCTGTGTGTCTTGTCTGACTCTGTGTGTGAGGATAATAGCTGGTTGTGTGTCTTGTGTGACTGTGTGTGAAGGATAGTAGCTGGCTGTGTGACTTGTCTGAGTCTGTGTGAGGATAATAGCTGGCTGTGTGACTTGTCTGAGTCTGTGTGAGGATAATAGCTGGCTGTGTGACTTGTCTGAGTCTGTGTGAGGATAATAGCTAGTAGAGTTTGTCCAACTCTTTGTGTGGATAGTAGTTAATTGACTTTATCATGTGAATGTTGGCCAGACAACACAACTTTGGCTCGACCAGAACTCGCCATCGTGTTGTCCAACCTGCAGATGGCTCTAGAGTTTCTAGCGACCCACCTCAACATCCGTGTGGATGATAGAGGCACTTTCCTGCACCTCGTGGGGGAAGTGATCTCTGAGGAGCTATGTCATTGCCTCATCACAGACTGTCTCGGAGAACATGTGCCCAGTAGTAGCAGGGAGCTGACAGCCTTCGACATTGTGGCCCAGCAGATACAAGGCTTTCAGGTATACACTGACACTGTCCATTAGTAGCAGGAGGTAGCTGATACTGTCCAGTAGTAGCAGGAGGTAGCTGACAATATCCAGTAGTAGCAGGAGGTAGCTGACACTGTCCAGTAGTAACAGGAGGTAGCTGACAATATCCAGTAGTAGCAGGAGTAAGATGACACTGTCCATTAGTAGCAGGAGGTAGGCGACACTGTCCAGTAGTAGCAGGAAGTAGCCGACACTGTCCAGTAGTAGCAAGGGGTAGCTGACACTGTCCAGTAGTAGCAAGGGGTAGCTGACACTGTCCAGTAGTAGCAAGGGGTAGCTGACACTGTCCATTAGTAGCAGGAGTAAGCTGACAATGTCCAGTAGTAGCAAGAGGTAGCTGACACTGTCCATTAGTAGCAGGAGTAAGATGACACTGTCCAGTAGTAGCAAGAGGTAGCTGACACTGTCCAGTAGTAGCAGGAGTAAGATGACACTGTCCAGTAGTAGCAGGAGGTAGCTGACACTGTCCAGTAGTAGCAGGAGTGAGCTTACAATGTCCAGTAGTAGCAGTAGGTAGCTGACAATGTCCAGTAGTAGCAGGAGTAAGCTGACAATGTCCAGTAGTCGCAGGAGGTAGCCGACACTGTCCAATAGTAGCAGGAGTAAGCTGACAATGTGTTATTGTTAACAGACGTATCTTGTGAGTATCGGATTCCTGAGAGCTAGTGACAAGTCTCTTGTGGATTACGCCAAGAATGTGGATATCTTGTGCGCCAACAAGGAGTGCCAACTGTTGTTAGAACGCGCCAGGTCCATCATGAAGAGAGATCTACATGACACAGTCAAGGTTGGACTAAAGGTCAGTCCTTCAAACAGCCTCAACCATATACAATACTATTTTACTAGTAAAGGTTCCTAACATTCTTTCAAGAATCTCTGAACAAACAACTAAAGATTCCTTATGCAAAAATTAGGCCTCACACTTTTACTTTAAGAAATTTCTGGCAGGAACAAGAAAAACTTAAAATTATGTTTTTGAATTTAAGATTTATAATAAGTTCAAACTTGTCCTTTATGTTTATTTCACTTAAAAAATTAATAAACAAATAAGTTAATGCTGAAATTGGAAGCTAATGGCAATTTGATCAGAAAGGAATCAAATTTTATAGTTTCAACTTAATCAAATATATGGTTAGATGTAAAAAAAAATATTTGAATCAGTTTGGGAAAAGAAACAAAAACTTTTATACTATAACGTTAATGAGTTTGAACATTAAATTTAAAGTTTGTAATCTTGTAGAATTTCTTAAAGGAAAATTATATCAAAACTCAAATATTTTATATCTTATTGATATTAAAATTGTAAGTTTTCCAAATAAAATCTGACTAAGATCTTAGTAAGGTTTTCACAAAAGATAAAATAAAAAACTTAAGCCTAATGCAAATACTATAAATTATTGTATGTACAATTTTATATATGAAAAAAGTGCATTGAGCAAAAACATTTAGTGATAAATAAAATGATAGAATATTAGGAAAATGGTAGAGCACAAATAAAAGTAAAAGTAACAACACTGACACATATTTACACACACTTCAATATTTCGATGCTATTGTAGCATCTTCCTCAGGAAGTAGTAATTAGACTCAAATTATTTCATTGAGATAAAGTTTAGATAATTTCTTCAGTTTGATGGAAGCATATTTTTCTAACAGTTTATTGAAAGGAGAAAGAGAATAAATAGTAAATTTAAGATAAATAACCACTTAAGGATAATTAAAGATAAATAAAAGTATGCCTTGATAGAATTAAAATTCTTACAATGCTCAGACATGAAAATTTTGTTTTTTGTAACCCATTTGAAATGGATGACAAGAAACCTGGATTCCTCTTTGAGAATACGAAAAAATGTATGTACACAGTTTACAAACTGTTTCTGAAAACACTAAAATACATTTATGTTTACATTTTATGTATGCAAACAATGTTTCCAGGTAGATTATGTTCCCATTTGCATACTAGTCTTAACTATGTGTTCTTTAAATCCTCTCATTCTCAAGGATATTTAGCATTCATGTATTAAAAAAGCAGATTTAAAGCTAAAAAAAAATATTTCTGATTCTGAGTTTCTTTAGAGCTATTATGATGTTTATCTAAATGTGAACTAACAGGGTAAAAAGATTATTATTTAAATTTTCTATAGAAACTAGTGAATTTGAACAAAATCAAAATTGAAGAACAATAAATCATGAGATGGAAGAGTTAACCTCTTCCATTTACCATATTTTCTAAGATTTGAAATACAAGAAAAAGTGGATTCGACCCATCTTCAAATTATTGTTATTATTAAAATATTATATATGAAAAAAGTGCATTGAGCAAAAACATTTAGTGATAAATAAAATGATAGAATATTAGGAAGATGCTACAATAGCATCGAAATATTGAAGTGTGTGTAAATATGTGTCAGTGTTGTTAACTTTTATTTGTTCTCTACCATTTTCCTAATATTCTATCATTTTATTTATCACTAAATGTATGTACAATTTGTAATTTTACCTTATTTTTCTTAATTCCCATGCTTTAAAATATTTCAGCCATTGGGTATTCTTAGTATTATTTATCAAGAAACTTATAGATTTTTAGAAATTAACTCCACTAAATTGATTTGATTGACAATTTTTAATTACCTTTACCAATACAATGAATCTAATTAATAAAATAAAGTATATAATTGTTCTTTAAGTTAAGTGACCTATTAAATAAACGTATTTTGTAACCAATATTAGTAAATTGATGTTTGTTGCAGAAACCAGAGGAGGAGCTGACAACCTTAATTGACAAGGAGCAAGATATCACCAGGACACTACTCAGTGACAACACTTTCCAGTTCCCTGGATGTCACATCAGGTTAATTGTATGGATATAAATACAGCGGTTAGCCAGTGTGGGAATCACATTTCAAACCATTTCTCGTGGGAACGGGACTAAAAATACACTTTGTTTCAATTTAGGCTTATATTCTTGTTTTAGATTTATAATTTTAGTCCAAACTTAGCCTTTCTATTCATTCCAATTTTATATATATACATACACTCATATTATTTGACAGGGAAAATGAGTTTAAATATACATTTTAAACTATCAATAACGATATTAAAGTGTAAATTTGTAAAAAAGTACAGTCGGGAGATGAATGCTATTACTCGGCCAGTAAGTTGTTGACATCTCGCCTTATTTCAAGGAATGTAAAGCTCAGAATATACTAAACAATCATTTTACCATTTGTTCTCTATGAGTGTGAAACATGCTCTCTCAACGTAACATGACAAAAACAAATTTAGGGTGTTCAAAACCAAGGTGCTTAGGAAGATATTTGGTCCATAAATGGATGAGGCTACTGGGGGATTGGAGGAGGTTACATAATGATGAGTTACATACCCTGTACCCATTACAAGACATGCAGCTGGAATGGGAGATTCCAGAACCTTGTTCAGGGTAGTGACTGGTAAACCCAATGGGAAGAGACCATTGGGAAGCCCTGGAAGCAGATGGAATGATAACATTGAATGGACCTGAGGGAGATAGGGTGTAACGAGGTGGACTGGATAGAACTAGCTCAAGATAGGGATAGGGTGTAACGAGGTGGACTGGATAGAACTAGCTCAAAGTTAGGGATAGGGTGTAACGAGGTGGACTGGATAGAACTAGCTCAAGATAGGGATAGGGCACTAGAACATATGTTCTGGAGTGGAGGTGCGCTAGCTTGTCTTGTTTGTAAGATATTTAAAAAAAAGATGAGGCCGTGCAAAAAAACTTTTAATTTTGATTCCAATATGTGACCACACACGTGATGTTGGTTACTTTCAAACAGTAACACAGCAAAATATTAGCATTAACAAACTGTTGCCTATCTATGGTCGATAAACATTCAGCCTTTGTTACTGTGAGTTACTACACAACATACAATCTGTTACTGTGATTGTGATGTGCAGCAAGGCTGTGCAGGATCTAGTGGCACTACTTGTGTCGGTGCTAGAGGAGGTGACGCTCAGCTCAGACATGTGCGCTGTGCGACTCTTCTATACAGCCAGAAACATAGTGGAGCTGTACGCTGCAGTGGTGCCAACTTTCCACAGCAAAGTCCTAGACACACTACCTCAGCATGTTGGTAAGAATGGTATATCCTCCCTTCACTGTATTAAGAATGTTCCAATAGGATTTGTGTCTGAATGGTAACAATGGTTGCTTGTAGCGCTGTTCCACAACAACTGTATGTTCCTCTCTCATCGACTGATCACTCTGGGACACGAGTACCAGGGTCGAATGCCACCAGTGCTCAAGCAACATACCATCACCTTCGTTGACCTGGCGCAGAGACTCAGGGTCCTTGCCACCGAGACATTCCTGAGACAGATGAGAGCTCAGCGAGACACTCTACTAGGAATACTCAGGGATTGTGGTATGACACTGCTAGGATGCTCAGGGATTGTGGTATGACACTGCTAGGGCACTCGGGGATTGTGGTATGACACATGCTAGGATGCTCGGGGATTGTGGTATGACACTGCTAGGATGCTCGGGGATTGTGGTATGACACTTTGGTCTGAATGAATGGGCTAGTTTTGTATGACACAATTACCACTTTCCACTCATAATCAATACCCTATTGACATAAAAATACGGTGCTCCTTTTCCAAAACACCCTTAGATCACATTAATGTGTCCTAGTTAACAAAGTATGTAACTTTGAGGATGACATTTAAAAATAACAATTAGGGCTAAGCAGAGTCCTGAACGTTGGGAAAAAAATTTGTGAAAATAGTTGTTTTCGAAATTCGAGTGAGAAAATATATTTCCTGGGATTTTTCGGGGAAAAATATAAAAAATTTACAACTAAGAGCTGGTTATTAAAGTCATGTTTTTATTTAATTTTAACTGAAAATATTAATATATTAATTGACATCTAACACAACATTTAACTCAATTGAAACTTCCTATCAATTTGTTTTTATTTTTTTATCTGAATGAATGGGAAGGCTAAGTTTGGACTACAATTACAAATCTAAAGAAGAAGAAAAATCCTTAAGTGGAAAATTATTTTTAAATTTTTTCTTGTTTCTTGTTCCCGCGGGAAATAGTTATTTCTAAGGCTCTGCGAGTACTCGGATTTCGAGCTTCGAGCCAAGCTAGAGATCGAGATCGAAAGTTTAGTAGGCTCGTCATTTTCATTTGATGTACTTAATAATCCATTTTTAAAATGCAATAGTAAGCATAGGTTATTTAATTTAGATAATATCAACATTTCCACTGATAAATCAGTCACTTAGCAAATTGTTGGCATTAATAACATAATAGAGTTTTAAAACTACTTTGAACCGCTAAACATATTCAATATTGTCGTCCATTTCAAATTATCAAGTTGTTTACTTTATTATATATGAAAAAAGTGCATTGAGCAAAAACATTTAGTGATAAATAAAATGATAGAATATTAGGAAAATGGTAGAGCACAAATAAAAGTAACAACACTGACACATATTTACACACACTTCAATATTTCGATGCTATTGTAGCATCTTCCTCAGGAAGTAGTAATTAGACTGGACAGGATGTTGTCTTCAGTGATGCCAACTTGATTGGTGAGGATGAAAACTTCTCTGGTGGAGTTGAAATTCCCTGAATGATTCTCTATTGCTCTATGGATGGTAGGTGGTGCTGGTGTAGTTTCTGGGTTGAGATTAGCGAATATTTAGGTTAGGTGGTTTTCTAGATTTTGTGATCCATTGATGTGCCAGTTCCCATCTTCTTAACTGAGACATATTACATTGTGTCTTGTGGAATGATTTTAACACCTTGACAGTGTAGCAGTTCTCAAAGTTGAGGTTATGATTGGTGGCGTGTGCTGAAACTGGTTTTTCTGGATTCTTAATTTTAGTGTCATGGCGGTGTCCATTCATTCGCTTACGGAGAGTTTCAGTGGTGAGGCCAACATATTGTGCAGTACATTGTTGGCATTCTAATTGGTAAATTAGGTTACTGGACTCACATGTGTGACTGCCTTTGATGGTATAGGTGGAGTTGGTGATGTTGCTGGAGAAAGTGACTGCTGGATGATGTATTTGGCAGGTTTTGCAAGCTGTTTTGTTGCAAGGTCGAGAGCCTTGTTGTGGTTG